>CM035443.1:78671693-78711693 GCA_020310875.1 Ceratopteris richardii
AGGCAGAGCGAAAATGCCGGATTGTGAGTTTGGGTTGTGTGCGTGTGGATTGGTTCCAGCAGCATTTATTCATATTATTGTACTGTTCTATTAATGTTTTGGTACTGAGTAAATGTGGCAATTTCATCGATGTTCTGTGTTCATTGGTGAAGTATAAGTTAATGGTGAAAGCGCGTTAATCGTCAGTAAGGAATCTATGTATTTTAGTTGTGGCGAATACTTCGTTACTGTTGAGTAGTTTGTTAATGAGATCTATAGTTAAGTCTGTTGGAATAGTCAGTGTAAGATAAGGAAGAACGCAGTACAGTAACTGTTTGAATTGGGAAAATAAATATAGGGCCTCTGTAATATAGACCGATGACCATCCCAAGAACCCAGTGGCAGTTTTATTCCACTAATAGTTAACACGAGTTTAACACTTTAACACTGGTCTCGGCCATGGGGCATGGAGTAGCCAGTTTGAGCGCAAATTAAGGTTTGAAGAAGAATCCTATGATATATGCCTGTAACGCGTTTCAGAGAATCTTACCCGAAGTATAGAAGTGATCAGCATCCCTGGAAAGTTCCTAGCGCATTGGGAATGCCTCTCAGTGGTAGTGGTGAATGACAATCATCGGAAGGAAAGCGGGATATATAGGCTAGTGGAGTGCCTCCTTAGTATTTTCTTGTTCAAGGACTACAGAGTATACCAGAAGTGCAACCAACCTTATCTGCTGAAAGTATGATCAGTGGAGTAGTCATTGATTCCGGTGACAGTTTAGTGAATTCCGGTGGTAGTTTGGTGGATTCTGATGGCAGTTTATTGAATTTTGGTGACAACTCCATTTCTCGTTTTGATTTTGGTGAAACTAGTGTATTGATGGATGAAAGTTCTAGTGAAAAGTTCATCTTGGACGTGAAATGCGAGGAATGGCAGTTGAATTTAGATGTGTGATTGACTCAATGATATCATATGACCAGAGAATTTGCAAAGTGACAATACGACACAGCAGCAAACAGGATCAACTTGTTCAAATCATTCCGAAGTGATACTTCCTCTTGATTTAGACAACATGAGTAGTACGCAGCAACATCACCGACAGCAACACCACCAACAACAACATCAACACCAACAACAACAACAATAGAAACAGCAACAACAATAGAAACAGCAACAACAATAGCAGCAGCAGATCATACCCCCACAGTCGGTAGCTGTCGGAGTTACGTATATGAAATTTTATGGATTCCCAAGTGATGATCCTGATGCTCATGTTTGTACTTTTGAAATTAATTATGCTGTACTCAACTATCCAACAGATCCAACATATAAGGCTATAGTGTTCCAATCTACCCTTGTTAATGAAGCTGCTCGTTGGTTAACCAAATATGATATTAATCATTTCGGTCAATATGATGATGTTAAGAATGCCTTTTTACAATCTTTTTGATTAAAGAAAAATGCGGCTGAAATCTTTGATTATTTACAAAACAATAGACAGAAACCACATCAGAGTGTGCAAGAGTATGCAACTTTATTCCGCACTCATCTATGACAGCTACCGTCAATGCATGCTAATCTAACGGATGATGTGATTACCTAGTGGTTCATTAATGGATTAAACCCCCAACTCAAACAAGTTATGATTATACGATGTGTGGGCGCCATGACCTTGGATGCACTCATTGCCATGGCATTACAGTTGGAGCATAAGCTTGGTGGTTTTATTGAAGATTTGGATTGGTTAAAGGCTTCCAAGAGCACAAACAATGACCCACTAAAGCAAGTATATTGCACCAAATGCAAGAACCTGAGACATACCACTTCAACATGTGCATTAAATCAAATGTACTATGCTATTTGTAATACGACGAGCCATTCCACCAAAACTTGTCCATATAATGCCAAAGTGCAGACCAAACAAACCATACAGGAGCAAGGACAACATGCTACCCACTATGTACCACCGCATTTGAGAAATACCTCTTACCAAAGTTACAAAACCTTCAGAGGACCACACCCAAACAATTTTGGATAGCCCCATTGGAATTCGGGCCAATCGGGTGAAGGTGCATCTCTTCCACCACCAAGATGCCATTTTTGTGGGAAATTGGACATATCCGTAGATATTGCAAAGAAGCGTCCGAATATGATAAGCGAAGAAAAGAACGAGAACATCCAATGGAAAATATGGTATACATATGAGCAATAGATACCCAATGAGCACCAGTTCAAACACGGTCTGGTAAGAAGTTGCAACCAGCTGTTGAGATTTTTGAGCCCGGCATTCGAGAACAACAGAGAATGTTTACTAAAGCTAGTATGTGGGCAAGTCAAGAACCAACTATTTTTCCCGATCCGGTACTGGTGGTCCAACAAACAGTACTAAATACACCACCAGAAGATAGGAATCCATTCCAATTATCATCGAAGGACACATCAGACTTAATATCGAGTACGTCGAATCTTGATTCTATGTGGAATATTTTATTGAAAGCATCTATTACGATATCATTGGGGCAACTGTTAGCCTTGGTCCCTGGTATGCGACAACAATTTCAGCAACAAGTTAGTCCAGGATCTTCATGCATGCCTGCTACAACAACCGTCAGTCCGGAACTTGATTCTACGGTGGACCATGCTCTTCCTTTAATTACGGTATGGTATAAAAACCACAAAATTACACAAGTGTTAATTGACAGAGGCTCAGGTGTTAACATTGCTACAACCGCACTCTATAAAAGGTTACGATGGACTCAGATTGAACCCATCCAGTTTTTTGTAAGGATGGCTGATCAATCTAGGGTACATCCAGTGGATTTGGTGCGTGATATACCCACTACCCTACATGGAGCAGTGTTCAAGATGACTTTCGTTGTTTTGGAATTACCTGAATCAAGTTTGGATAACTTACTATTCAGGAGGTCCTGGTTGAAAGAAGCAAAAGTGTTACAAGATTGGTCTGCACATGAACTTATTTCCAAAAGAAATCACCGGAAATATGTGGTACCCTTGGACGATATGAAGCCTTGTGACCTTCATGCTCGACCTTACGTGGCCGAACCCGTGCATATGTTGGATGGACTTTCAGATGACGAGCTTTCCTAAATGCTAACCACGATTTGTTAGCATTGGGTACCGTTGATTTAGAAGCCATCGTGGATAATTGGACTCCGGCTGCTTGTATGATAGTCCTCCTTACCGAAGGATTGGAACCAATTACGGATCAGGTTTTGGATGCCACTAATATGCAACAATTCCTCCATCTGGTTGAGAATATCTCATGCCCCGATAACTTTATGTACCGAAAGATCAACTAATCACTTGTAATTTGCGAGATGAGGCTAATCCATGGCCAGTCAAGCTTAAGGCTAGGTTACTGGAAAATTTTCAAGACGATTTACTACAGATGCTGAAGGAATTTGCTGATGCCTTCACGTGGGATTATTGCGACATGAAAGGTGAGCTCCCCGGTGGAATTGATGATACCACTCTAGCCATTTATGCAACGGATTTAGTTCAGGATGATTCCTAGGTGCTACCTATGGCACCTTCATACTATGATACCCTTATGATTGTTCTAACCAGTGGATGTTCCCAGAATAATACTTCAACTTCTGCTTGCTATAAATTGGCCATGTATAATCGTCAGTTTTGGATAATTGTGGGACACTTGTATTATATGGACGCGCTTTTGGGCTGTATTCCACCACATAAAGTTTCTTCTATAATTATAATGGCTCATTTTGCTCCGTCCAATGGCCATTTTTTGGTAGATCTTACATACGGGAAAATTCTGCACATTGGATTACGGTGGTCCACTATGCATCACGATATTTCTACTTATGTCCAACAGTGTGATGCTTGCCAACGATCTAGACAACCTTTACAATGGCATCATTTTCTACTTTAGCATGTACTTCCTCATGAGCCTTTTCAAAAGTGGGGATTGGATTTTATTGGTCCCATTACGCCTCCTGCTAAAGTCACCAATCATAGGTATATTCTTACCTGTACTGATTATGCTACTTGGTGGGCCGAAGCTTGGGCTTTACGATCAACAACTGCTTCACTGGTCGCTAAATGTTTGATGAGTGATGTTTTTCCTCGTTATGGGCTTCCTTTGGAGATTGTTTCTGATCAAGGTACTCATTCTGCTAACACTTTAATGCAAGTGCTCACCCAAACATTTACAATTGTCCATAATTGAGTTCCCTTACTATCCTTGGGAAAATGTAATGGCCAAAGGTACCAATAAAACCCTTCTTAACATGCTAAGGAAACTTGTGATGGAATGTCCACAACGATGGGATCAATTCCTTCCTTCGATTTTATGGGCTTACCGCACTACTTATAAAGTTGCTACCGGAAGTACTCCTTTTAAACTGGCATATGGTATGGAGGCAATTGCGCATATGGAATTGGTGGTACCTAGGTTACGATTGGCATTGGAACATAAGTTATTATCAAAAGAGTCCTTCCCTTTTCAGTTGGATGTGTTGCGGTCCTTGGACGAACAACATCTTGAAAGTTTTCTGGTTCTTTAAGAAGTTCAACTGCGGCAAGCTAAAGCCCATGATCAATTCCTCCGGACTCTTGTCTTTACCAAAGGACAATTGCTTCTTTTTTACAATGCTAAGTCTAATCGTTTGGCTGGCAAGTTCAAGCTTCATGGTTCGGTCTTGTTAGCAACCGATGTGGTCGGGCTATTCTTTGTAATTTCCACTTTTGTAATAATGGAGATGTCAAGAGTTTCCTTTTAACAGAGGTTTGGAACGATGTGAAGTTCATCCTTACTCCTTTTTTATGACATGCGAAGACGGGTCTTCTACGGGTTCTTCCGGATTCCGGATGTGATGATTACGGAAATGTTGATGCACATAGTAGTGACGGAAGTGGAATATGCAAAGCGAAGAACAATTGTAACTACAATGCTATAATGAACTTACCACTCTATTTCTGAATCAGATACCTATTTTTGTGTGTAGTTAAGATTCTGAACTGTCTATGAATCGTCTATCTGTGCTAATTCATATTGAAGTATGGAACAGAAACGCATGTTAATCCTCATTCCCGAACCTATTACTTGGGTGTAGTTAGTATTACGATGAGCAGTGTCCAAACGTTTTGCGACACGATGGGATGGGGTTCTAGCTAAGGAAGTGCTATCAAAAGTTTCATGCCGTTGTGGAGCGGAAAAGAGTATCACGCAAGAAATTATCGTTATGAACATTTAGAGGAATTTGTTCAACAGAATTTAGAAGGTTTAAAGGATCTTCCTCTTTCGGAGGCAGTGAACATCCCAGAGGAATTGACATACTGGGTAGAACAAGGAGTCATCCCCCCTCGATTACTATAGGATTGGGTAGCTGAGTGGAAGGAGGAGAAGCTAGTGAAAACAGCAGGGCACAGGGAAGGTGAAAAACCCGACCAACAAAACCTCCCATAGGAAGAAAAATATCCTAAGGAAGAAGATTCCAATGGCGGAAGTCATTCCCACCCCCTAGGCTTGGATCTAGCTCTCATTCCGGTGCCGCAATCCGAATTGTGGTGTCTGATGGCACAGTGATATCAACTGCTAGGATTGAATTACACACACTTCTATGGTAAAGCAGGGAAAGATCCCAATGTGCATATACGAACATTCAAAAACCAATACAATTGCAACCACAAGCATCTGCAGGATGACGATAATAAATTACAGGTATTTCATGCCACCTTGACTGGAAATGTAGTTAAATGGCTCATTGAGTTTCCTTCTGATCATTTTATTACATACGATGCATTGAAAGAAGCATTCTTAGTGCAATTTTAGACAGCCAGAAGTATTTCAGAATTATACACCACTATGCAATATATAAGAGTTCGGTAGACCTCTACGCAGAAGAATTTTGATCTATTATGAGGCAGTTTTTGGATGACAGCTGTCCCTCAGAAGAATTACTTCTCGAGTTTTTTGTGGATGGCTTACAACCACTAATAAAGGAAAAGATTTATGTCTTTACACTAGATCAGAGCCGTACGCTGAACCAGGTTATTGAATTAGCCACCCGTATGGATAGAAAAATGCGATTGGGAAACATGGGGATGGTCAATAGTGAAATCAAAGGGAAACAACCCATAAGCTTTGTTTTATAGCTGTACTGCTTCCGCTGTCGAAACACAAGACATATCACAACAGATTGTGCCCTAAATCAGGTATATTGTCCAATCTGCAACATGCATAATCACAGTTTGGATAATTGCAGATTCAATTCCAAGAGCACATTGGTAGCTTCTGCACAAGTCGAGACCCAGAAGTGGAAAGGGGACGTAAGAGATTTTAAACACTCTGTTCAGCCTGGACCATGGCAGGATAGCCAAGATGTACGCAATACAAGAGCCTCATCGTACTCAGAATTACAAAAGAATGCGAACTCTAGATGTTATAGAAAAAATTTTAATGATTTCGGTAGAGGACGACGATTCCATCAGCCTGGTCCGAACAATTCCGATAATCACCCCATCCAATGTCAGTGCTGTTTACAGTTTGGAAACCATAGGTGGGAATGCGAAGAAGCCAAAGAATACGATCAAAGGAAGCAGGAGGCAAAACTAAAAGCCCCAATGGCTAACATGGTCTCCATCGAATATGCTAAAACTGAGATTGTAGTCGTCACTTGCTCACAGAATGAATATTCCACTGTACCGAAACCCTGTATATGGATTCCAAAAGCACAGAAGCAATATCAAAAAACAACTGTACGATGCGCTTAGGAGTATCCGCCCCATTTTGTTAATCCAAAAACAATTCCTTTTGCAGTAGATGATCGAATTCAGCAGTCTCAAGGATGTCAAGCGACGAAGCGTTTGGGCAGTCCTGTTGCAAAGTCTTGTGGAAAATTTTCACAAGTTGTGGACTCCAGAATTGCGGATTTTCAAATAAACAGTCAGAACAGGGATGGAATGTCGGTCAACTCTGATATATGGATAGATAACGATGAATCGCCGCGGAGACTGGTGGATTATTGCAGGACTTGCATATGAAATTATCATTAGGAGCTTTGCTGGAGCTAGTGCCCACTTTTTGGAAACAGTTATTAAAACAACTACAATCGATACACCATACAACAAAAACTCTGGAACCAACGGTCTCAATGGTAAAGGACATTCCATAAAAGTTTGTAGACTATGTCATCCTACCATTATAGTTTACCATCGCAATCGCGCCATTCCGAAGGTATTAAACGATGGAGGATCAAGTATCAAAGTAGCATCTATAGCAACATGCAGGCAGATGGGGTGGCATCAGTTCAAGCCAGCCCCATATTTTGTCTGAATGGGAGATCAATCTCGTGTTCAACCGGTGGGTCTAATTAAGGATATTTCGATCCGGATTGCGCAGGCATTATTTAAAATTACCTTTATCATCTTGGAATTAAAGGGGCAGAATTTAGATTACAACCTACTTCTGGGACGACCATGGCTCCGAAATGCCAAAGTTCGATAGAACTGGGATGAGAAGACTATTACTTTTCGGAAGGGACATTCCAAATTTACGGTTTTGTTGGAAGACAAACAATACTTCCTCCCACAGTAGAAACCAATCTGGATCATATGCTAGAAGGCTTAGTAGAGGATGAGGAAACTCAATATTTGGAGGCTAATAAATACTTGCTGTTAGTGGGAGTGGTCGATGTTAGCTCAGTTTTTAGCATGGAAGTAGATAGTTTGATAATCGCAATAGACCCCAAAGTGTTTGCCAATACTGATACTCCATTGCCAGAATTCTCTCTGAAGGACCATATGGAGATGAGCAACGTCCGCGTTGAGGAAGATGCTCTAGAAGTGATCAACTTGGGAAGCGAGGAGGACCCGAGGCCAATTCGAATCTATTTGGAATTAGCTCCAAAATTTAAGTAAGTTCTGATTGCATTGTTAAAGTAGTATAGTGATGTGTTTGCCTAGTCATATTTAGATATGTAGGAACTGGATCCGAAATTATATCATCACCATATTTTACTCAAACCGGATGCCACTCCTGTAATGCAACAGTGATATCGGATGAATCCCCACTTTACGGAATAGGTTAAACTCGAATTGGATCGTCTACTTAAGGTTGATTATATTGTTCTAGTCGAAAATCCGGAGTGGGTATCGCCAATAGTGATTGTCCCAAAGAAAACAAACAACTTCCAATCTGCGTGGATTACCAAAAATTGAACGTTGCCATAGTTCCAGATCCATTTCCATTACCCTTTCTAGACAGTATGCTAGACGAAGTCGCAAGGCGGGAACTGTATTCTTTTCTGGATGGGTTCAGTGGCTATAATCACGTGCACATGGTTGAGGCAGATATACCTAAAACAACATTTATTACCAATTGGGGCATCTTTGCCTGTACAGTCATGTGGTTCGGACTCCGGAACGCTCCAAGTATCTTTCAGTGCTGTGTGCAACAAATCTTCGTGCCATACTTAACATTTTTTATGCATATATTTTTGGATGATTTCTCTGTCTCCGAGAGGACGGTGTCGCATTTGGAACATTTAGGTTTATGTTTTGAATCCTACCGAAAGGTACGACTATGCTTAAATCCTTTAAGGTCAACATTCACGGTGAAATGTGGCGAATTGCTCGGACACATTATTTTGGAAAAAGGAATTGCGGTTGATCCGAATAAGGTTAAAGTTATTTGAGATACACTAGCTCCGAAGAGTCCAAAAGAAGTGCTCAGGTTCCTCGGGCAAATCCCCTAACATGGAAGACATTTAATAGGACTTGCGTATATTGCTATCCCGCTCAATAAGTTAGCACATGTACTGCCGAAGGATTTTCTCTGGACTGATGAAGCACAGCTAGCATTTGAGAGACTCCGAAAAATGCTCGCTAGTGATCCAATATTAAAGGCCTTGAACAGGAAGTTGGCCTTTCATGTTTTCATGGATGCCTTAGATCGCGCAATCGACAGCGTTCTCATGCAAAAGGAAGATCCCAAGAGGTTTCGATCGGTATACTATGCTAGTAGAAGACTCACAGCGGTTGAGCAGAACTATTCGACTATGGAGCTTAAGTGCTTGGGTCTCATTTATTCTATTAAAAAGTTTCGACACTATCTCCTAGGCTGATCGTTCACATTTCATGTGGACCACAGTGCTTTGCTTTATCTGGTTAAGCAGCAAAATTTAGTTTGACGTCTCGCTCGATGGGTGTTGCTATTACAGGAATTCGAATATGATGTAGTCCATCCCCCTGGTGCCAGTCATCCGATTGCAAATTTTCTATCCAGAATAGATCATGGTGAACCTCCGGAGGGCATCAATGATTCTCTTCCGGATGCTGAAGTTTTTATGGTGGCCAAACTGGAAGATGTTCCGCAGACTACTCCAACCTGGTATGAAGAAATGGTGAGCTTTCTCGCCAATAGTGTCGCACCATCTCATTTACGATCGGCTGCCTGGAAGAAACTTGGATTACGTAGCCGGCGCTTTACTATGATCATGGGGCAACTTTATCATAAAGACCCCATGGGAGTTTGTCTTTGTTCTGTACCCCCGCATGAAGTCCAAGCTATCATTCCAGAAGCACATGCAGGTGATTCCGGTGGTCATTTCGGTCATCTTATTACGGTCTGAAAAATTCAACAGTCTGGACTTTGGTGGCCCACTATGTATGCTGACGTGCAAGCAACTGTTCGGAATTGTGATCCTTGTTAGTGAACCGGTGAACCTAGCAATGCTCATCACTTTCCTCTCCAGCCTATTTTACCATTGGAACCTTTTCAGAAGTGGGGACTGGACTTCATTGGCCCAATTAAAACCCCAGGGGCACACAGGTGCACTTTTTATACTTACTTGTTACTATTGCACTAGATGGGTGGAAGTGTGGGCAACTAAGCAAGCCACTGCATCCGTGGTGGCTAAGAAGCTCCAAAATGAAATATTTCCTCGGTATGGTCTTCCGTTGGAATTAGTTTTTGATCGAGGCACGCATTTTCTGAATCAATTGATTGTGGAGCTCACAACAAGATTTCGTATTAAACATTGGTTTAGCTCCCCATATTATCCTCGAGCTAATGGTTTAGCCGAAAGTACTAACAAGGTGCTGTTACAAATGCTCCAGAAAATGCTCTTGGATAATACTGATCAATGGGAGATTATTCTTCCCATGGTGCTATGGGCCTATCACACCTCTTACAAAGTTTTGGTGGGCGGCACATCCTTTAAGTTGTTGTGCAGGCAGGAGGCTATTCTTCCATTTGAACTTGTGATCCCAAGTTTCCGGATTTCAGTACAGGAGCGTTTAATTCCGGACAAATCTTTTGCGTATCGTATGGATCAGCTGTGCCAGTTGGATGAAGTTCGCTATCAGAGTTTTCTCTTGCTTCAGGAAGTACAACAATGGCAGAAGCGTTGGCATGACCGGAATTGGTAGAGTCAGATTTTTCGCCCGGGAGATTTAGTTCTATATTTTCATTTTAAGATGAAATGAAAGATGGGCAAGTTGAAATTACGGTGGACTGGTCCATTCCGGATTCATGAAATGTGCGGACCGGGTACATTCCAGGTTGCTACACTCATAGGAGAAGTTCTACCGACGGTCATCAATGGGTCTAACCTCCAGCCATATCAATGCACACGATGATTAAAAAAAAAATAAAAAATAAAAAAATCCCACGGGATCAAGATCTCATGTAGGATGCATGGTAACTATTTTGCATGCAAACGTACAACAATTATAGGGGCGGTGGTGGCGACGTTTCAAATCAAGATGCGTTTCTTATTTTGAGAGTCAGTAATCAGTGCAGATTCAAGAGTTATGATCCCTTGATCACCCATCATGACATAGAATCGCAATTTGTTACACAGGAAGGCTGGGCATAAAAGGCTGTGAACTCTGCCGAATCTGGCTTATTTGATGAATTTGCGAGTAGAGAGAATACAACGAGCAGAGTGCATACTTTACGCAAGAGTGTCATGCACTAGAGCAACGAAACATGCAGGTCATAGCAAGATGGCAGTGTCTTTCTCTGACTGCCACCTTCTGTACATCCTAGGGAAGATCTCACAGGAGCAGAAGGAGTGGTTCGAATGCAGAGGACTCCTGCAGTGTGCCATGATAGATTGGCAAAATATTAAGCCTCATCCTCAAGCAACAGAAATAGCGATGGAGATCATCTGACAAATAGAGGGAAATGATATCAATATTCAAGATATTAGTGTCCAAATAGGATAGGAAGAAGTACATTTAACAGTGGACTTGATTGCGGAACGATTCCATGTGGCCAAGGAGGGTATCACAGCGAGCACAAAGCTTATGCATGCTGCAAAAATCTGTGCATTGCTCTACAAACCCTGCTCGGGTGAATATCGCTTCATCTTGCTGTCCGACGACAACCCATTGAAGTGGGGTATGTTATTAATGACCATGGGGATTAATTTGCGGGCTAAACACTATGGTGTATCCCATCAGCTCTTTGCGCTAGTGAAGGAAGCAACGAAGACCCAGGTAAACTGGGTGGAAATCATTTTTCAAAAATTAAAGAAAGCAGTCCAGAGATTATTCTGACAGACCCGACGGGCCAAGAGGAAGACCAGGGAAGAAGCAGAGAGAAAGGCCAGGGAAGAATCAGAGAGAAAGGCCAGGGAAGAAGAGGAAGAGTCAGCACGAAAGGAGGCTGAAGAAGAGCGGTCCCGGAAGCAACAACAGGATCAAGGTGGACGTTCTAGTGAGACCTCCCGTAGAATACCCGTGTTACATACATTTTAGGAATGTGGCCTAGTCAGTAAATGGAAGGCTTCTGAGGGTAGAGTTAAGTTACCCCCACTCAGATCCACAGATGTGATATATCCATGCATGTATAGTAAGGAGATTGTTCGACCAAAACTACTTGGAGATTTAGCTCGTGGGTTAGTCTAGAGTTCGGTGAAGCTGGAAGATTTCCAGAATAATTATAACACAATGATATTGGAAAAGGATAATTGGGTTGCAAAAAAGAAGCAGATGACGGCTCAGATCACTCAATTGCAAGAAGAGATAGAAGCAGTAAGAGCTGAGAACAGGGGTCGTGATAGTCGTGTTAATGAACAGCTAGTTGAAGAGTTAAATGAGGCTTTGTCTGAAAATAATACTCTAAAAGTTACTGTGGAGGAAAAGTCCAAAATCATAACTCGATTGCAAGCAGAGACCAGTCAAGTGCATAAAGCAAATCAGAAGTTAAAGAAAGGTAGTAAAGAGTTAAATACGAAGTTGCAGAAAGCTGAGCAAGAAGTACAAAGGTTAAAAACCAAAGTTAAAGATCAGAGTGGTGAAATGAAAAGACAGAGTATTTCGACTACGAAAGTGGAGGAAAGATTGGAGATCAGGAATTCAGAGTTTATAGCGTTGGAAGAAAGATTAGGAATGGTTCAAGAGACTCTGGATACTGTTCAGGCCCAAGTTGCGAGAATTACCGAATTAGAAAATCAAGGAGCACAATGGAAGCAACACTGTGCCGATGCCAACCTCGTGTTGGCAAATAAAGAAGCGGAGGTGGAAAAATTCCGAAAGGAGGCAAAATTTTTGGAAATTTCTTGTCAGGCTAGAGTAGGAGAAGTAACGAAGGATGCTGCGGATATTCAGACTAAACTAATGGAGGCTACATTAGCTTTTGGTAAACTGATAGAAGGATTTCAACAAAAAATCCTGGAATTAGAAGTTTCCACAGTTAGTTATAAAAGCCTTAGTCAACAAGCCTTAGACTCTAAGAAGTTTTTTGAAGCAGAAATGCTCTTAGCCGAAGAGAATCTTAGGGAAATGTTCAATGAATTGCACTATGATATAGAGAGAATAATGTTTCCGGAATTACAGAATCAAGATGATGATCTGTAAATTCCATGTAATTTTGTAATGTTGCTTTCCAAAAATTATATGTAAACTTGCATCCCTATAAAAAATTATACTTTTAGGTATACCATGTAACCTAAAAATTCCTTTTATGAAAAGTTTAGCAACATGCAAAGTTGTATCAGTTTTCCTCATTGGAAGAAAATGTGCCATCTTTGTAAGACGGTCCATGAAAAGACAGATGGTATCATGCCCACTTCTGGTCATGGGTAACTTTGTTATGAAATCCATAGAGATGGATTCCCATTTTTCATGAGCCACATCTAATGGTTGTAACATGCTAAGACACCTTTTCAATTCGGCCTTAACCTGCTGAGAGTACAAACATTCTTTCACATACCTCCTAATATCATATTTCATATGTGGCTAGTAATATGAAGCCTTCACTTTTGCATACGTCCTAGAAAAGCGAGATGTGGAGAGAAAGGTGCATCATGACAATCATGCATAATCTTTTCTTTCAAAATAGATTCTGAAGAAATACATAAATGAGAATTATAATACAAATCATTATTTTTCAAATGCAATTTTCTCTGAAACATAGAACTTGGATTTTTGTCCAAAAATTTTAATATTGTTGCATACAATATCTTCTTTTAATTCTTTTCCAATATCAAAATTGGAGGATAAAATAAAAATTGAATTGCGTATAGATTTATGTCACAAAGCATCGGCCACATTGTTTTCTTTTCCTGCTAAGTATTTAATATCAAAATCATAATCACTTAGCAATTGGATCCATCGTTTTTGTCTATTCTTAGGTAAAGGTTGAGTAAACATATATTTAAGGCTCTAATAATGTGTTCTTAATTCAAACTTTACTCTAAGTATCCTCAAGCACCTTGTTAACCCTCTCGGTCTCACCATTAGTTTGAGGATTCTTAGGCCGTCAGAACGGAATGTAATTATATTTAGTGGAAAATGTAATTGGGAAAGAACGCACATCAAAAGGATGTAGCGTAATCGTTGTAACTTTTGATAATGAAGAAACGCGTGGAAGTGAGAGGTAGAGCGAACACATCAGACTGTAAGTTTGGCCAGTGTGCCTGTGGATTGGTTCCAGCGTCATTTATTCATATTGTTGTATTGTTCTATTAATGTTTTGGTACTGAGTAACAGTAACTGTTTGAATTGGGAAAATAAATATAGGGCCTCTGTAATATAGACCCCTGACCATCCCAAGAACCCACTGGTAGTTTTATTCCACTAATAGTTAACACGAGTTTAACACTTTAACACTGGTGTCGGCCATGGGGCATGGAGTAGCCAGTCTGAGAGAAAATTAAGGTTTGAAGAAGAATCCTATAATATATGCCTGTAACGTGTTCCGAAGAATCTTACCCGAAGTATAGAAGTGATCAACTATTGATATATTTAGGTAGTGATGTGTGTGAACACTCTAGGACTGCCGGGGCACTTTTTTCCCTCTTTAGGAGGTTTTTTTCCCCCGGCTTGTATATACGCCTATTGCCCTAATGGGCTACTTATCTTTGTACATTCTCTAGTAATACATTCAGTATTGTGTGTTTGTGCTCCAAGCTTCTTCTACTTCCTTGTGCTGTTCGCATGCTTCCGCAGACGTCTATCTCCAACAATTGGTATCAGAGCAGGTCGTCGCTTCTTCTAGGGCGCCATCGACACTCCTCCGTTTGCAGTCTCAGATTCGCACGAAATTTGGTGAGCATACTGAGGGTGTTTCCGAGATCAAAACAACTTTGCTGTGTGGTGCCAAAATCGCGATCTGAGCTCGTTTCGGCCTCCGAACACACTATCGCAGCGCTTGTGCAGGCTATTTCGTCCTTTTGTGCCAAAGGTATATACCAGTTTCTGTTCGCCAGTTTAAGCGTCTCGAAGTTTGCTACAGGTCTAGCAGAACTCGTCTGGGCAGTTCCGTTCAACTTTTTGAGATATAGTCAATTTTCTGCATCAAGGTATTTTAGTCACCGGCCATGGCTGAAAGCAGTGATGTATTCCGTATGTTGGCTGTTGAGGATAAGTTGGATGGTACCAACTACCCATTATGGGCTTATATGATGCGACATGTACTGGTTGCAAAAGGACTGTGGAACATTGTGCAGGGTGTTGAAAGACGTCCTGTTACACCTACGACTACAGGTACTACAAATACAGGTGCTGGAGGTACTGGAGCTGATGAAGATGGTGTCGAAGATGATATTCCGCAGATTCCTGTTCGTGCTGCTGTTTCTGTTGCACCTACTGCAGAGCAAATTCGTTGGGATGGCAGAGATGCCCAGGCACATGCATTGATAGCTTTGTCTGTCAAACGTGCCATTATTCCTCACATTCGCTCTTGCAGAACAGCAAAGGATGCTTGGGATACACTTACCACTTTGTACCAGGCTAGGAATGAGGCTCGTGTTGCTTACCTCCGAAAACAGTTGGAGAGTGAGCACATGAATGAAGGTGATTCTATGGACAGTTTTCTTACAAAGATCAAAGACCTGAAGGAACAATTGATTTCTGCTGATGAGGTTATACCAGATAGCTCACTTGTGTAGACCGTTCTGAATGGTCTTCCTGATTCATATCAGAGTTTTGCCTCTACTCTTCGGTTGATGATGAAAGGCAATCCGAATGCCTTGTCATTTGAAGAATTAGTCTCTGTTCTGTTGCCAGGAAGATCAGTCCAGGCAGAATAGGTCCATTATGCGTGTTGCAGATCAAGCTTTCCTGGCTAGTCAAAAGGGCAAAGGAAAATGGAGCTCTTCTACTAGTAAGCAAAAATCTGCAAATGCTGCACAATCGAAGAACTAGGATAAAGATGAAAAGAAATCATAAAAGCAGAAATTGTTCTGCAAGTACTGTAAAGGAAATGATCATATTATAAAGAACTGTCCAAAACTGGCTGCTAAAGAGGCAAAGAAGAAAGAGGCTGGAATGGTTGTTGCAGAGGCCTCTACACCAAAAACAGAGTTTGCAAATCTTGTGCAGGAAGAAGAATGGGTGTTTACTACTGTCTGCAGTTTTGACCCATCTTCTCATGATCAGTGCATGTCTGCAGTAGACTCAGATGTTTGGTACTTTGACAGTGGGGCGACCAAACATATTACCTCACAGCGCAGTTTCTTCTCTTCACTCGAGCCTGCCCCTACAGGGAATACTGTCACATGCGCCAATAACTCCTCTTATCCTGTTATGGGAGTTGGTAAGATCATTCTGACTACTGCTGATGGTAGTTCTTTCACTTTGTCAGATGCTTTATTTGTGCCAGGGATCAAAAAGAATCTGTTATCAGTTTCTGCATTAGCCAAGATTGGCTTGGTTGTGAAATTTGTTGATGACAGGTGTACAGTCCATGATCTCTCAATTGGCGATGTGATTATTGCTTCTGGCATCTTATGTCGTGGGCTGTATAAGCTCATAGACTATGAAAGATCTGTGAATGATTCGGCATGTGCAGTTCATGATTCTCAGGCTATGTCAGATGCAAAGCTTTGGCATGCAAGCTTTGGTCATCTGAATTTTGCTAGTTTGTTACGCCTGCAGAAATCTGAAATGGTGTCCTCTTTGCCCAAACTTGAGGCACCTGGAAAACATGTTTGTGAAGGCTGTATTTTGGGCAAAATGCAGCGTTCTTCCTTTCCAAAAGATGGTTCAGTTCGGGCTACGCAGAAATTGCAGCTTGTACATAGTGATGTCTGTGGTCCTATGCAGACACCCTCTTTTGGAAATTACCTTTACTTCGTGACTTTCATTGATGATTTTTCCAGGCATGCATGGGTATATCCACTCAAAGCAAAGTCCGAAGTGTTCATGTGCTTCAAACAGTTTTTGGTTTTAGCTGAAAATCTGTCAGCATGTAAAATGGGCACCCTCCGTTCTGATCGAGGGGGGGAATATATGTCTTCAGATTTTAATGCATTTCTGGCTGAACGTGGGATAAAACACCAGTGTATAGTACCGTATACACCTCAACAGAATGGAGTTGCTGAACGAAAGAACATGTCACTCATGGAGATGGCGAGGTGCATGGTCAAAAGTCAGGCTTTACCACATAGTTTCTGGCTTGAGGCTGTCATGTGTGCAGCATATGTACTGAACAGGTGTCCCACTAAAGCATTGCAGTCTATCACTCCATATGAGGCTTGGCATGACGGGAAGCCATCTGTTGCTCATCTGCGTGTTTTTGGTTGTTTGGCATATGCATTAGTGCCTGAACAACATCGCAGAAAATTGGATGATAAGGCAGTAAAATGTATTTTTGTGGGGTACAGTTCTGAAAGTAAAGGCTATCGTCTGTATCATCCACAGACTAAACGCATTCTGGTTAGCCGTGATGTTGTCTTTGTGGAAGATGCTATTCAGCCATTGCTTTCATGTACTAAGGAGACATCTGTTAGCTCCAAAGACATGTATGATACTTTGATGCCTCTTTTTACAGGTGGACAGGCTAGTGTTGGTCCTAATGAGGCAACTTCTCAGCCTTTGCAAGTTTCATATGATGATGCACATCATTCCATTTCTGATGCAGATTTACATGATGCACTTGCTGATGAGAGAGCTGATATTGAGCAGGCAAAAACTATGCCAAAATGGCTGGTGCAGACTTTGCGTGACAGCAAATTAGATGCACCTTTGTCATATCGTACTCGTTCAGGCTCTCATAGGGCCTCCTTTGCATCAGATTGCTATGCTATGGCTGCATCTAGTCTCTGTGATGAGAATGAGCCTGTTTCTTTTGATGAAGCACAAAATTCAGAAAATTGGATGGCTGCTATGCAATCTGAATATGATGCTATAATGAAGAATGGTACATGGTCCTTATGTGACTTGCCTCCTGGCAAGAAGGCCATTGGCACTAAGTGGGTATACAAGCTGAAGCGTAAACCTGATGGTACCATTGACAGGTATAAGGCTAGGCTTGTTGCAAAGGGTTATGCGCAGGAAAGAGGCATTGATTTTGATGAGACCTTTGCACCTACATGCCGTATGACTACTGTTCGTAGCATTTGTGCACTTGTAGCCCATCATGGTTGGAATGTACATCAGTTGGACATTAAAACAACATTTCTGAATGGTGACTTGCATGAAGAAGTGTATGTTTTTCAGCCCCGTGGCTTTGTGCAGAAAGGGCATGAAAACCAGGTGTGCAGATTAAAGAAGGCGTTATATGGTTTAAAGCAAGCACCACGTGCTTGGTATGAAAAAATACATGCCTATCTGATTGCACATGGTTTTGAGAACAGTCCAACTGAAAGCACCTTATATGTTAAGCGTGCTAATGATGTGCTTCTGATCATTGTTGTCTATGTTGATGACATGCTGCTCACTGGTCCTATTGAGACACATATTGCTGATTTTAAGGCTGATTTGCATGCCTCATTTGAGATGTATGATTTGGGGCATTTGCATCACTATTTGGGCATTCAGTTTATGCACGTTGATGGTGGAATGGCTTTGTGTCAAACGAAATATATTGACACATTATTGCAGCGTTTTGGCCTTGAAGACTGTAAGCCTATTGCCACTCCTATGGAGACAGGTTTACGATTGAGTCTTCATGATGCTGGAGATGCATTTGATGCTATTCTCTATCAGCAGGCTGTTGGATGCTTGATTCACTTATGCATTACTCGGCCAGATATTCAGTTTGCTGTCTCATAGATGAGCAAGTTTATGCATTGCCCAGGAGTCACGCATTGGAAAGCGGTTAAGCGCATCTTTCGCTACTTGAGTGGTACTCGGCTACTTGGGTTGTTTTATCCCAAGGGGGGATCACTACCACCAGATTTGCATGCTTTTTCTGACTCAGATTGGGCTGGTTGCTATGACACTCGTGTGTCCACCAGTGGTTTTTGCTTCATGCTTGGTAGCTCATGTATATCTTGGTTGAGCAAGAAGCAGCCTACTGTGGCCACTTCCAGTTGTGAGGCTGAGTATAGGGCAGCTTTCACAACGACTGTTGAGTGTGTGTGGCTCAGACGCCTTATGGCTAATTTGGGTGTTGGCCAGTCTTCTGCCACCACCATCTTCACTGATAGTCAGAGCGCATTGGCAGTTGCGAGGAACCCTGTGTTCCATGCTCGCACTAAGCACATTGAGGTGCATTATCACTATGTCAGGGAGAGGTTCTCTGCTGGGGAGATCAGCTTGGCATATGTGCCCACGCAGGAGAACATTGCAGACCTTTTCACGAAGGCTCTGCCTAGGGAGAAGTTTGAAGCTTGTCGCAAAGCTTTGGGCTTACTTCCTTTTGTGGAGTGATTTCCACATAGCTTGGCACTTCCTTATACATGAGTGCCAGCTCCTTGTTCACCGCATCACTCCCAGGGGGGATTTGTTCATATATTTAGGTAGTGATGTGTGTGAACACTCTAGGACTGCCGGGGCACTTTTTTCCCTCTTTAGGAGGTTTTTTTCCCCCGGCTTGTATATACGCCTATTGCCCTAATGGGCTACTTATCTTTGTACATTCTCTAGTAATACATTCAGTATTGTGTGTTTGTGCTCCAAGCTTCTTCTACTTCCTTGTGTTGTTCGCGTGCTTCCGCAGACGTCTATCTCCAACATCAACATCCCTGGAAAGTTCTTACCGCATTGGGAATGCCTCTCGGTGGTAGTGATGAAGGACAATCATTGGAAGGAAAGCGGGATATATAGGCTAGTGGAGTGCCACCTCAGTATTTTCTTGTTCAAGGACTACAGAGTATACCAGAAGTGCAACCAACCTTATCTGTGGAAAGTACGATCAGTGGAGTAGTCGTTGGTTCCGATGACAGTTCGGTGAATTCCGGTGGCAGTTTGGTGGACTCCGGTGGCAGTTTGTTGAATTTCGGTGACAACTCCATTTCTGGTTTTGATTTTGGTGAAACTAGTGTATTGGTGGATGAAAGTTCTAGTGAAAAGTTCATCTTAGATGCGAAATGCACGGGATCAACTTGTTCAAATAATTCCGAAGTGATACTTCCTCTTGATTTAGACAACATGAGTAGTTACATAGCAACAACACCAGCAGCACCACCACCACCACCAACAACAACACCAACAACAACAACAGAAACAACAACAGAAACAACAACAACAACAACAGCAGCAGATCATACCCCCATGGTCGGTACCTGTCGGAGTTACGTATATGAAATTTTGTGGATTCCCAAGTAATGATCCTGATGCTCATGTTTGTACTTATGAAATTAATTATGCTATACTCAACTATCCAACAGATCCGGCATATAAGGCTATAGTGTTCCAATCTACCCTTGTTAATGAAGCTACTCGTTGGTTAACCAAATATGATATTAATCATTTCGGTCAATATGATGATGTTAAGAATGCCTTTTTACAACGTTTTTGATTAAAGAAAAATGCGGCTGAAATCTTTGATTATTTACAAAATAATAGATAGAAACCACATCAGAGTGTGCAAGTTATGATTATACGATGTGTGGGCACCAGGACCTTGGATGCACTCATTGCCATGGCATTACAACTGGGGCATAAGGTTGGTGGTTTTACTGAAGATTTGGATTGGTTAAAGGCTTCCAAGAGCACAAACAATGACCCACTGAAGCAAGTATATTGCACCAAATGCAAGAACCAGAGACATACCACTTCAGCGTGTGCATTAAATCAAATGTACTATGTTATTTGTAATACGGCGAGTCATTCCACCGAAACTTGTCCATATAATGCCAAAGTGCAGGCGAAATGAACCGTAAATGCCATAATACAAGAGCAAGGACAACATGCTACCCACTATGTACCACCGCATTTGAGAAATACCTCTTACCAAAGTTACAAAACCTACAGAGGACCACACCCAAACAATTTTGGATAGCCCCATTTTCGGGCCAATCGGGTGAAGGTGCGTCTCTTCTACCACCAAGATGCCATTTTTGTGGCGAAATTGGACATATCCGCAGATATTGCAAAGAAGCGTCCGAATATGATAAGCGAAGAAAAGAACGACAACATCCAATGGCAAATATGGTATACATATCAGTAGTAGATACCCAATCAACACCAATTCAAACATGGTCTGGTAAGAAGTTGCAACCAGCTACTGAGATTTTTGAGCCCGACATTCGAGAACAACATAGAATGTTTACTAAAGCTAGTACATGGGCAAGTCAAGAACCAACTATTTTTCCCGATCGGATACTGGTGGTCCAGCAAACAGTACCGAATACACCAATAGAAGATAGGAATCCATTCCAATTATCATCAGAGGACACACCGGACTTAATATCGGGTACGTCGAATCTTCATTCTATGTGGAATATTTTATTGAAAGCATCTATTACGATATCGTTGGGGCAACTGTTAGCCTTGGTCCTTGGTATGCGACAAAAACTTAAGCAACAAGTTAGTCCAGGATCTTCATGCACGCCTGCTACAACAACTATCAGTCCGGAACTTGATTCTACGGTGGACCATGCTCTTCCTTTAATTACGGTATGGTATTAAAACCACAAAATTACACAAGTGTTAATTGACGGAGGCTCAAGTGTTAATATTGCTACAACCGCACTCTATAAAAGGTTAGGATGGACTCAAATTGAACCCGTCCAGTTTTTTGTAAGAATGGCTGATCAATCTAGGGTACATCTAGTGGGTTTGGTGCATGATATACCCATTACCCTACATGGATCAATGTTCAAGATGACTTTCGTTGTTTTGGAATTACCTGAATCAAGTTTGGATTACAAAAATTTAGATGAATTTGTTCAATAGATTGTAGAAGGTTTAAAGGATCTTCCTCTTTCGGAGGCAGTGAACATCCCAGAGGAATTGACATACTAGGTAGAACAAAGAGTCATCCCCCCTCGATTACTGCAGGATTGGGTAGCTGAGTGGAAGGAGGAGAAGCTAGCAAAAACATAGGGCACAGGGAAGGTGGAAAACCCGACCAGAAAGACCTCCCACAAGAAGAAAAATACCATGAGGAAGAAGATTCTAGCGGCGGAAGTCATTCCCATCCCCTGGGCTTGGATCTAGCTCTCATTCCGGTGCCGCAATCCAGATTGTGGTGACCGATAGCACAGTGATATCAATTGCCAGGATTGAATTACACACACTTCTATGGTAAAGCAGGGGAAGATCCCAATGTGCATATACGAACATTCGAAAACCAGTACAATTGCAACCACATGCATTTGCAGGATGATGATCATAAATTATAGGTATTTCAGGCCACCTTGACTAGAAATGCAGTTAAATGGCTCATTGAGTTTCCTTAGAATCATTTTATTACATACGATGCATTGAAAGAAGCATTCCTAGTGCAATTTTGGACGGCCAAAAGTATTTCAGAATTATACACCACTCTGCAATATATGGTCCAAAAGAGTTCAATAGACCTCTACGCAGAAGAATTTTGATCTATTATGAGGCAGTTTCCAAATGAGAGCTGTCCCTCAGAAGAATAACTTCTCGAGTTTTTTGTGGATGGCTTACAACCACTGATAAAGGAAAAGATTTATGTATTTACACTTGATTAGAGCCATACGCTGGACTAGGTTATTGAATTAGCCACTCGTATGGATAGAAAAATGCGATTGGCAAACATGGGGATGGTTAGAAGTGAAATCGAAGGGAAACAACCCCTAAACTCGGTTCAATAGCTGTACTGCTTGTGCTGTCGAAACCCAAGACATATCACAACAAATTGTGCCCTAAATCAGGTATATTGTCCAATCTGCAACATGCATAATCATAGTTTGGATAATTGCAGATTCAATTCAAAGAGCACATTGGTAGCTTCTGCACAAGTTGAGATCTAGAAGCAGAAAGGGGACGTAAGAGATTTCAAACACTCTGTTCAGCCTGGACCGTGGCAGGATAGCCAAGATGTATGCAATACAGGAGCCTCACCGTACTCAGAATTACAAAAGAATGCAGACTCTAGAACACGTTACAGACAGAATTTTAATGATTTTGGCAGAGGATGATGATTCCATTAGCCTAGTCCGAACAATTCCAGTAATCGCCCCAGCCAGTGTCAGTTCTATTTACAGTTTGGACACCATAGGTGGGAATGCGAAGAAGCCAAAGAATACGATCAAAGGAAGCAGGAGGCAAAACTAAAAGCCCCAATGGCTAACATGGTCTCCATCGAATACGTTGAACCAGAGATTGTAGTCGTCACTTGCTCATAGAATGAATATTCCACCGTACCAGAACCCTGTATACGGATTTCGGAAGCACAGAAGAAACATCTAAAAACAACTATACAATGGGCTCAGGAGTATCCGCCCCATTTTGTTAATCCAAAAACAATTCCTTCTGCAGTAGATGATCAAATTCAACAGTCTCGGGGATGTCAAGCGACGGAGCGTTTGGGCAATCCTATTGCGGAGTCTTTTGACATTTTTTCACAAGTTGTGGACTCTGAAATTGCGGATTTTCAAGAAGGGATAAATAGTCACAATAGGAATGGAATGCAGGTCAACTATGATATACATGTAGATAACGATGAATCACCGCAGGCGGAGACTGATGGATTATTGCAGGACTTGCATATGAAATTATCATTAGGAGCTTTGCTGGAGCTAGTGTCCACTTTCTGGAAATAGTTATTACAAAAACTATAGTCAACACACCGTACAACAGAAACTCTGGAACTAACGATCTCAATGGTAAAGGACACTCTAGAAAAGTATGTAGACTATGTCGTCCCTACCATTACAGTTTACCATCGCAATCACACCATTCCGAAGGTATTAATCGATGTAGGATCGAGTATCAACATAGCATCTACAACAACATGCACGCAGATGGGGTGGCATCAATTCGAGCCAGCCCCATTTTTTGTCCAAATGGCGGATCAATCTCGTGTTCAACTGGTGAGTCTAATTAAGGATATTTCGATTTGGATTGCGCAGGTATTATTTAAAATTACCTTTATCATCCTGGAATTAAAGGGGCAAAATTTAGATTACAACCTACTTCTAGGACGACCATGGCTCCGGAATGCCAAAGTTCGACAGAACTGGGATGAGAAGACTATTACTTTTCGGAAGGGACATTCAAAATTTACGGTTTCGTTGGAAGACGAACAATACTTCCTCCCACAGTAGAAACCAATATGGGCAAAACCACCACATATGCTAGAAGGCTTAGAAGAGGATGAGGAAACTCAATTTCTAGAGGCTAATAAAGACTTGCTGTTAGTGGGAGTGGTCGATGTTAACTCAATATTTAGCATGGAAGTAGGTAGTTTGATAATCGCAATAGACCCCTAAGTGTTTGCCAATACCGAGACTCCATTGCCACAATTCTCCCTAAAGGACCCTATGGAGATGAGCAATGTCCGCGTTGAGGAAGATGCTCTAGAAGTGATCAACTTGGGAAGCGAGGAGGACCCAAAGCCAATTCAAATCTGTTCGGAATTAGCTCCAAAATTTAGGTCAATTCTAATTGCATTGTTAAAGCAGTACAGTGATGTATTTGCCTGGTCATATTCAGATATGCAGGGATTGGATCCAAAATTATATCATCACCGTATTTTACTGAAACTGGATGCCACTCCCGTAATGCAATAGTGATACCCGATGAATCCCCACTTTGCGGAACATGTTAAAATCAAATTGGATCGTCTACTTAAGGTTGCTTATATTGTTCCAGTCGAAAATCCAGAATGGGTATCGCCAATAGTGATTGTCTCGAAGAAAAATAAACAATTGTGAATCTGCATGGATTACCAAAAATTGAATGTTGCCACAGTTCTAGATCCATTTCCATTACCCTTTCTAGACAGTATGCTAGATGAAGTAGTAGGGCGGGAAATGTATTCTTTTCTGGATGGGTTCAGTGGCTATAATCAGGTGCACATGGTTGAGGGAGATATACCTAAAACAACATTTATTACTAATTGGGGCATCTTTGACTGTACAGTCATGTGGTTCTGACTCCAGAATGCTCCAAGTATCTTTTAGCGTTGTATGCAACAAATCTTCGTGCCATATTTAACATGTTTTATGCGTACATTTTTGGATGATTTCTCTATCTTTGAGAGGACGGTGTCGCATTTGGAACATTTACGTTTATGTTTTGAATCCTGCCGAAAGGTATGGCTATGCTTAAATCCTTTAAAGTGAACATTCACAGTGAAATGTGGCGAATTGCTCGGACACATTATTTCAGAAAAAGGATTGCGGTTGATCCGGATAAGGTTAAAGTTATTCGAGATACACCAGCTCCGAAGAGTCCAAAAGAAGTGCTCAGGTTCCTCGGGCAAATCCGCTCGCATGGCAGACATTTAATAGGACTCGCGTATATTGCTATCCCGCTCAATAAGTTAGCACATGTACTGTCAAAGGATTTTCTCTGGACTGATGAAGCACAACTAGGGTTTGAGCGACTCCGAAAAATGCTCGCTAGTGATCCAATATTAAAGGCGCCGAACTAGAAGTTGCCCTTTCATGTTTTCGTGGACGCCTTAGATTGCGCAATCGGTAGCGTTCTCATGTAGAAGGAAGATCCAAAGTGGTTTCGATCGGTGTACTATGCTAGTAGAAGACTCACAGTGGCTGAGCAAAACTATTCGACTACAGAGCGTGAGTGCTTGGGTCTCATTTATTCTATTAAAAATTTTTGACACTATCTCCTAGGCTGATCGTTCACATTTCATGTGGACCACAGTGCTTTGCTTTATCTGGTTAAGCAACAAAATTTAGTTTGATGTCTTGCTCGATGGGTGTTTCTATTACACGAATTGGAATATGATGTAGTCCATCCCCCTAGTGCCAGTCATGCGATTGCAAATTTTTTGTCCAGAATAGATCATGGTGAACCTCTAGAGGGCATTGATGATTCTCTTCCGGATGCTGAATTTTTTACGGTGGCCAAATTGGAAGATGTTCTGTAGACTACTCCAACCTGGTATGAAGAAATGGTGAGCTTTCTCGCCAATGGTGTCGCGCCATCTCATTTATGATCGACAGCCCGGAAGAAAATTGGATTACGCAGCTGGCACTTTACTATGATCATGGGGCAACTTTATCATAAAGATGTGAAGAGAGTTTGGCTTCATTGTGTACCCCCGCACGAAGTCCAAGCTATCATTTTGGAAGCACATGCAGGTGATGTCGGTGGTCATTTCGGTCATCTTATTACAGTCCGAAAAATTCAGCAGTCTGGACTCTGGTGGCCCACTATGTATGCTGACGTGCAAGCAACTGTTCCGAATTGTTATCCTTGTTAGTGAACTGGTGAACCTAGCAATGCTTATGACTTTCCTCTCCAACCTATTTTATCATTGGAACCTTTTTAGAAGTGGGGACTGTACTTCATTGGCCTAATTAAACCCCCAACGGCGCACACAGGTGCACTTTATATACTTACCTGTACTGACTATTGCACTAGATGAGCGGAAGTGTGGGCAACTAAACAAGCCACTGCATCCATGGTGGCCAAGAAGCTCCAAAATGAAATATTTCCTCGGTATGGTGTTCCGTTGGAATTAGTTTCGGACCGAGGCACACATTTTCTGAATCAATTGATTGCGGAACTCACAACAGGATTTTGTATTAAACATTGGTTTAACTCCCCATATTATCCTTGAGCTAATGGTTTAGCCGAAAGTACTAACAAGCTGCTATTACAGATGCTCCAAAAAATGCTCTTGGATAATAATGATCAATGGGAGATTATTCTTCCCACGGTGCTATGGGCCTATCGCACCTCTTACAAAGTTTTGGTGGGTAGCACACCCTTTAAATTGTTGTGCGTGCAGGAGGCTATTCTTCCATTTGAACTTGTGGTCCCAAGTTTCCGGATTGTAGTACAGAAGCGTTTAATGCCAGATGAATCTTTTGCGTATCACATGGATCAGCTACGCCAGTTGGATGAAGTTCGTTATCAGAGTTTTCTCTTGCTTCAGGAAGTACAACAACAATAGAAGCGTTGGCATGACCAGCATTTACGGACTCAGATTTTTTACCCCAAAGATTTAGTTGTGTATTTTCATTCTAAGATGAAATGAAAGATGGGCAAGTTGAAATTATGGTGGACTGGTCTGTTTCGGATTCATGACATGTGCGGACAGGGTACGTTCCGGGTTGCTACACTCACAGGAGAAGTTCTATCGACGGTCGTCAATGGGTCTAAGCTCTGGCCATATCAATGCTCATAATGATTAAAAATTTAAAAAAAAAATAAAAATAAAAAAAAAAAATTAAAAAAAAAAAAAATAAAAAAAATAAAAAAAATAAAAAAAATAAAAAAAATAAAAAATAAAAAAAATAAAAAAAATAAAAAAAATAAAAAAAATAAAAAAAATAAAAAAAATAAAAAAATAAAAAAAAATAAAAAAAAATAAAAAAATAAAAAAATAAAAAAAATAAAAAAAAGAAAAAAATAAAAAAAATAAAAAAAATAAAAAAAATAAAAAAATAAAAAAAATAAAAGAAATAAAAAAAATAAAAAAAATAAAAAAATAAAAAAAATAAAAAAAATAAAAAAAATTAGAAAAATTAAAAAAATAAAAAAAAATAAAAAAATAAAAAAAAACTCCACGGGATCAGGATCTCATGCAGGATGCACAGTAACTCTTTTGCATGCAAACTTACAACAATTATAGGGGCGGTGGTGGTGACATTTCAAATCAGGATGCGTTTCTTATTTTGAGAGTCAATAATCAGTGCAGATTTAGGAGTTATGATCCCTTGATCACCCATCATGACGCAGACTCCCAATTTGTTACACAAGAAGGCTGGACATAAAAGGTTGCGAACTCTGTCGAATCTGGTTTATTTGATGAATTTGCGAGCAAATAGAATACAACGAGCAGAGTGCATACTTTACGCAAGAGTGTCGTGCACTAGAGCAACAAAACGGGCAGGTCATAGCAAGATGGTAGTGTCTTTCTTTGACTGCCACCTTCTGTACATCCCAAAGAAGATCTCACAAGAGCAGAAGGAGTGGTTCGAATGTAGAGGACTCCTGCAATGTGCCATGATAGATTGGCAAAATATTAAGCCTCATCCTCAAGCAACAGAGATAGCGATGGAGATCATCCGACAGACAGAGGGAAATGATATCCATATTCAAGATATTAGGATCCAAATAGGACAGGAAGAAGTACATTTAATAGTGGACTTGATCGCGAAACGATTCCATGTGGCCAAGGAGGGTATCATAGTGAGCACACAGGCTGTGGATGCTACAAAAATCTGTGCATTGCTCGACAAACCCTGCTCGGGTGAATATCGCTTCGTGCAGCTATCAGACGACAACCCATTGAAGTGGGGTATGTTACTTATGACCATGGTGATTAATTTGTGAGCTGAACACTATGGTGTATCCTAGCAGCTCTTTGCATTGGTGAAGGAAGCAGCAAAGACCTAGGTAAACTGGGCGGAAATCATTTTTTGAAAATTAAAGAAAGAAGTCTAGAGATTATTTCGATGGACCGGACGGGCACTCCATGCAGTACTGGACTCCAAAGTGGGAGTGATCTTCTTGTTAGTTTTTTCAACCCCGGTGTATATACCTCGAGAATACACAATATGCTCGAGTAAAGTGTTTTTACAACTTTTGAAGAAACGAGCGACAGAGCGGAGGTCGGGAGGTAACACTTCACAGGATCAGATTGATACTGAGCTTGATGAAGAGGAGGAATCTAGAAGGCGCCAGGTGGAAGAGAGAAGAGCGAGGGAAGAAGCTGAGAGAAAGGCCAGGGAAGAAGCAGAGAGGAAGGCCAAGGAAGAAGCAAAGAGAAAGGCCATGGAAGAAGAGGAAGAGGCAGCGCGAAAGGAGGCTGAAGAAGAGCGGTCCCAGAAGCAACAACAGGATCAAGGTGGACGTTCTTGTGAGACCTTCCTCAGAATACCCGTGTTACATATATTTCAGGAATGTAGCTTAGTCGATAAATGGAAAACTTCCGAGGGTAGAGTTAAGTTACCCCCACTTAGATCCATAGATGTGATATATCCATGGATGTATAGTAAGGAGACTGTTCGACCATAACTACTTGGAGATTTAGCTTAGGGGTTAGCCTGGAGTTCGGTGAAACTGGAAGATTTCCAGAATAATTATAATGCCATAATATTGGAAAAGGATAATTGGGTTGTAGAAAAGAAGCAGATGATGGCTCAGATCACTCAGTTGCAAGAAGAGATAGAAACAGTAAGACCTGAGAACAGGGGTCAGGACAGTCCTATTAATGAACAACTAGTTGAAGAGTTAAATGAGGCTTTGTCCGAAAATAATACTCTGAAAGTTACTGTGGAGGAAAAGTCCAAAACCATAACTCGATTGAAAGCAGAGACCGGTCAAGTGCAGAAAGCAAATCAGAAGTTAAAGAAAGGTAATAAAGAGTTAAATACGAAGTTGTAGAAAGGTGAGCAAGAAGTACAAAGGTTAAAAACCAAAGTTAAAGATCAGAGTGGTGAAATGAAAAGACAAAGTATTTCAACTGCGGAAGTGGAGGAAAGATTGGCGGTCAGGAATTCAGAGTTTACATCGTTGGAAGAAAGATTAGGAAAGGTTCAAGAGACTCTGGATATTGTTCAGCCCAAGTTGCGGGAATTAACGAATTAGAAAATCAAGTAGCACAATGGAAGCAGCACTGTGCCGATGCCAACCTCGTGTTGGCAAATAAAGAAGCAGAGGTGGAAAATTTCCGAAAGGAGGCAAAATTTTTGGAAATTTCTTGTCAGGCTAGAGTAGAAGAAGTAACGAAGGATGCTCCGGATATTCAGACTAAACTAACGGAGGCTACATTAGCTTTCGATAAACTGATAGAAGGATTTCAACAAAAAATCCCGAAATTAGAAGTTTTCATGGTTAGTTATAAAAGCCTTAGTCAACAAGCCTTAGACTCTAAGAAGTTTTTTGAAGCAGAAATGCTCTTAGCCGAAGAGAATCTTAGGGAAATATTCAATGAATTGTGCTATGATATAGAGAGAATAATGTTTTCAGAATTACAGAATCAAGATGATGATCTGTAAATTCTGTGTAATTTTGTACTTAGTGGGTTCGGATCCACTGTGTGTGCCAATGTTAGCAGCCGGTGTGGTCGGGCTATTCTTTGTAATTTCCACTTTTGTAATAATTGAGATGTCAAGAGTTTCCGGAATAACAGAGGTTTGGAACGGTGTGAAGTTCATCCTTACTCCTTTTTTACGACATGCAAAGATGGGTCATCTACGGGTTCTTTCGGATTCCGGACGTGATGATTATGAAAATGTTGATACGCAGAGTAGTGACGGAAGTGGAATATACAGAGCAGAGAACAATTGTAACTATAATGCTATAATGAACTTACCACTCTATTTTTGAATCAGATACCTATTGTTCTGTGTAGTTAAGGTTCTGAACTGTCTATGAATCATCTATTTGCGCTAATTCATATAGAAGTATGGAACAAAAACGCATGTTTACGAATAGTAATATTCGTGAATCCTCGTTCCCGAACCTATTACTTGGGTGCTATTAGTATTACGACGAGCAATGTCCAAATAGTCCCTATCGTATTGCAGAATAGATCGGTCCGGCTACTTTTTGGTTATCTACCTTAACTGGTACTCTACTCCCTAATCCCATCAATGGATCAAAACTTTGTCTGTATTGTAGATTGTCTACTTCATCTAAGCTTTGTGTTGGTTTTATTTATATTCATTCGGATCATGTTTGTTTTGTATCTTTGGCCACTGTCTACATTACGTACATTTTGATTGACCATCTGACCATAATCTTCTCGTTTTGATTAATTATCCATGATTCGCCACCACACTCCATGATTGGTAATTTCTTAATGCGCTTATGTCATCATCATGCATGCATGTTTCCCTCCACGGGTGATGATTGCATTTTCTACCCATGCTTTCACCTTGAGTTTTTTTACTTAAGTGGGATCTTCGTCCTCTTTTTTGTTATTGTGTTCTTGCACTCTGTGTATTTTGTGTTATACTGTTGTGCATTGGACTTATCTCCTACGCCATGGAAGCTCTTGCTATCACCACTTTTTGTGCCGGTATCTCCTCCGACTTGAGTGATTTCCTGCGTACTCACGGATTACTGGCGTTCGCCGAATTGCCTTGGCATTCGGTCGAATGTCAGCCCTACTTCGCCCAAGTCATTACGGCCATTGCCGATACCCCCCAGACTGAGATCTGCCGGCCTATTACCTGTCTGAGTCCATGCACATTTGTTACTCTCAACACTATTGCTGAAAGATTCCATCTGCCCCAAGACCGACGTGTTGAGGTCCCTTTGCTTCCAATGGCAACGATGAAGCATTTATTTCCTTGACAGTTGTCTAACAAATTTGCCATCCTTTGCCGACCCAAACCAGAATGCTCTGCCCTCCAAGTTTTGGTAGCTTCCCTTAATCTCCAAAAATGTACGTATGGTATATCTTTCCCGTTCTATTCCCTGATTGATGTAGTTGCCCGAGAATCGGTTAACTAAACGTTATTCTTCTTTTGACGGATCCATCGTGAGTGTTAGGCGATCTCCTGGTAGTTAGCCAAAGGTGATATTCCACGTACCCATCTCCCTCACCTTCTTTCCTTTCTCCTCCCTGTCGTTCACCCTGCTCAGAATCCTCTGATGAATACCCTCCTCTTCCGCGAAGAATCAGAGCAGGTCATGGGTGTCGATGACGACAATGAAGACTTCTTTGCATGCATGAGAAGGAATGTTTCCATCGTTTTCTTAGTTAGCACAAAATTAGATATCTAATCCAAGCACAGATGTCGGTAGAAGGCAAACATTCGTTGGAAGCCACGAATATGAGTGTGTGATTTAGGGCGAAGTTTTCGCATCTATTTCTTCATAAAAAATAGTAAATTGGGCTAATCTTTTGGGTTTAAAACCATAGAAAAATAGATTATTATTATTTTTTTCCCTCTAAATTCACCAGTGGGCTAATATTTGCCCTTATTTTTTCCCTGAGCCTCACCTAAAGACTAAACCGACAAAGATACAGTCATGGAAGATGTTCAACCCATCGCTATGATCGATCAGCAACAGAAGGAGGTTCCTAATAAAGCACTGGACACAGTAGCAAAAACCCTTCACCAAACCGTGCAAACACAAATTGAGGAGTTTCTTATTCATCAGGAAGCTCAACCAGATAATGTGGAATCCACTGCACCTCCCTGCTCACCGAAGGATATGGTTCAAGGTACACATACCACACACATAGTAACACCCCCCTTCCCCGTCTAAGGTTCCCTTACCTGTTAGTCCTTCCCCCCTCACCTAATCATTCGGTGGCCGTCTCCCACTCTCAACCTATTCCCTCTTCTCCGATTACTCCCCACCTTCCTCTTCAGCTACAATTTCTGTTAACCCATCTCAACCAGTATCAACCTTTATAGTACTAGATTCATTTGCTCAATTAGCCCAAATTGGTGATTTTCTACTGCACCTATCCAAGCAACTCCCTAATCAAATGAATGATGCTCACCAATCTCTCCGCACTGAGTATCAAGCAAAGGTGGATTTGTTGGAAGTCGACATGGCACCCCTGTAGGAAGAGACTCTAGTGGTCAAGGCCGATGTATGTCTTCTACAGGAACACGTAACTGTATTACAGGAGCAGGTGCCAGTAAAGGATGAACTTATTGCGGCTAGAGATGCAGAGATTTCCCTACTAAAATAGGTAGTGACGGATAAGGATAATGTTATGAAAGCTCTTGGTTGTGAGTTAGACAATACTCGCACCGAATTCCTAGTTGTGGAATAGGCCTATCAGGTATTGGCTGATAGAGTGTTACAAGCTGAAGTAGAGTTGAAAAAGGTTACAAAGGAATTATTATTGGATGAAGAAATTGGATGTACAACAAAATTAAAGAACGAAATTGAAGCCATACAAAAAGAACGCCAAGAATTTTATCGAACTATGCAATTTGAACAGCAAGAGTTGGAGCGAAGAGAGAAGCAACTTGGCATTCAGTAGGATTGGTTGTCACATATTGATGCAAAAATCACTGATGCCAAGTTACGTAGAGATACAACTCTCGCAAATGATTTTTATTTACAAGAAGCATTTTTGCAGAAAATTTTGCTGTCCCAAGTTATTGCTTTTAGCTAAGTGCGCACTGATGCTCATTTGGTAGAACCCCATATTCTCCAAGAGATGTTAGAATCTTTGAAGTAGAAGATATCCCGCACATTTAAACTAGCTCGAACCATGTATATTCAGGGCATCATTGATGACTCTTAGTTCCTCTTTTTTGTAATATATCTATTCTGAGCTTGAGTCCACCGTGCATGCCAATGTTAGGCCGTTGGAATGGAATGTAATTATATTTAGTGGAAAATGTAATTGGGAAAGGATGCACATCAAAAGGACGCAGTGTAATTGTTGTAACTTTTGATAATGAAAAAATGCGTGGAAGTGAGAGGCAGAGTGAGCACGCCGGATTATGAGTCTGGGTGGTGTGCCTGTGAATTGGTTCCAACACCATTGATTCATATTGTTGTACTATTCTATTAATGTTTTGGTACTGAGTAAATGTGGTGATTTCATCGATGTTCTGCGTTCATTGGTGAAGTATAAGTTAATGGTGGAATCATGTTAATCGTCAGTAAGGAATCTGCGTATTTCGGTTGCGGTGAATACTTCGTTACTATTGAGTAGTTTGTTAATGAGATTAATAGTTAAGTCTGTTGGAATAGTTAGTGTAAGCTAATGAAGAACGTAGTACAATAACTATTTGAATTGGGAAAATAAATATAGGGCCTGTGTAATACAGACCCCTGACCATCCGAAGAACCCAGTGGTAGTTTTATTCCAGTAATAGTTAACACGAGTTTAACACTTTAACATGATGAAATACAGTACTTATGCATAATTCTGTTCCATGGATTGAAATGTTGCTTTCCAAAAATTATATATAAACCTTGCATCCCTATCAAAAATTATACTTTTAGGTATACCATGTAACCTAAAAATTTCTTTTATGAAAAGTTTAGCAACATGCAAAGTTGTATCAGTTTTCCTCATGGGAAGAAAATGTGCCATCTTTGTAAGACGGTCCATGAAAAGAAAGATGGTATCATGCCCACTTCTGGTCATGGGTAACTTTGTTATGAAATCCATAGAGATGGATTCCCATTTTTCATCAGCCAGATCTAATGGTTGTAACATGCTAAGAGTCCTTTTCAATTCGGCCTTAACGTGCTGACATTACAAACATTCTTTCACATACCTCCTAATATCATATTTCATATGTGGCTAGTAATATGAAGCCTTCACTTTTGCATAAGTCCTAGAAAAGCAAGGTGTGGAGAGAAAGGTGCATCATGACAATCATGCATAATCTTTTCTTTCAAAATAGATTCTGAAGAAATACATAAACGAGAATTATAATACAAATCATTATTTTTCAAATGCAATTTTCCCTGAAACATAGAACTTGGATTTTTGTCCAAAAACAACATTGGAGGATAAAATAAAAATTGAATTGCATAAAGGTTTACGACTCAAAGCATCGACCACATTGTTTTCTTTTCCTGCTAAGTATTTAATATCAAAATCATAGTCACTTAGCAATTCGATCCATCATTTTTGTGTATTCTTAAGTAAAGGTTGACTAAACATATATTAAAGGCTCTAATAATGTGTTCTTAATTCAAACTTTACTCTAAGTAATAAATGTCTCCAATGTTTAAGTGCATGAACAACCACAAGCATTTCCAAGTCATATGTTGTATAATTTAATTCATGTTTCCTTAGTTTTCTTGACTCATAAGCCACTACCCTTCCTTCTTATGAAAGTACACATCCGAGTTGACTTCCATTAGCATCACATGCAACAATAAATGGCTTCCCTTACTCAGGTATCTTTAGCACACAATTTTTAATAATTTTTTGTTTTAATTCTTCAAATGCATTTTGACACTCATCGTTCCATGTGAAGTCTCTATTTTTCTTTGTCAATTCTCTAAGAGGACTTGCAATTCAAAAAAATTCCCTAATGTGTGCCCTCTCATATTGTACCAAACCAAGGAAGCTTCTCACATCTCTCACACATTTGGATGTAGGCCAATCAACTATGCTTTTAGCTTTCTTAGTATCTATGTGAATCCCTTCCTACAAACAACTCTTCCCAAATAAGTCACTTTCCCTTTGCAAAAAAACATTTTCTCATCTTACCATATAACTTATGCTCTCTAAGTTTCTATAAAGTCTTCCTAAGATGCAATGCATGTTCATCGTCATCCTTAGAATACACAAAAATATCATCAAGAAAGACTAATATAAATTCATCAATATATTCATGAAACACATTATTCATCAAACACATAAATGTTGCAGGAGCATTTGTCAATCCAAAAGGCAAAACTCTAAATCATAATGACCATATCGTGTTCTAAAATTGGTTTTGGGTATGTCCTCAGACTTTACTCTAATTTGATGATATCCCGATCTTAAGTCAATTTTAGTGAATCCTATGGCACCACTCAATTGACTCAGCAATTCATCTATGTATGGAAGTGGATACTTGTTTTTAACAGTTTTCTTGTTCAATCCCCTATAGTCGATACAAAGTCTATATGAGCGATCTTTCTTTTTCTGAAACAAAATAGGTGCTCCCCAAGGTGAAACACTAGGTCTTATCAATCCCTTCTTCAATAGATCATCTAGTTGGAGCCTCAAATATTTCAAATAATCAATATTGAACCTATAAGGTGCTCCAGAATAAGGCTCACTTCTTTGATAGAGGTGTATAGCATGGTCAATTTTCCTAGGAGGAGGCATGCCCACCAGATCATTAGGAAATACATCTGCGTACTCATCTAAAAGTTTTCCAACATATTCAGGTATTTGTTCTTCTTTCTTCTTCCTTTGAAGGTCATTCACATAAACCAAACATATCTCACAACCGTGTCGAATATCCCTAATATCCTTTATAGCAGAAATCGGAGAAAAATGAATTACACTTGCCTACTAGACGATGTCCCTTCCCCTCTATTTTCAAAGTAAGGATCCTTCTTTCACAATCAATCATGGCACTCTTATGAACTAACCAGTCCATTCCAATGATTACATCAAATTCTCTCATTTCAATTACATGGAAGGTACCCAAAAACTTATGTTCACCTAACATAAAATCAAGGTTCTCACTACAGCCTCGACTATAGTGTATCCTACTATTAGCCATTTGTACAGGTTGTTTGTTCTACATCTCAATATGCAATCCTAAAGCCTCTACTAACTTAATTTAAAGGAAACAATTTGTACTAGACAAATTAATCAAGAAACTAACCTTATGTGAGGATATGTCCCCCATAATCCTAATCACCCATGCCCTTGAATGAGAAGAACTTGTCATGCATTGAAGTCTAGGGTTAGAATACTTACCTTGATCATTTGCTTGCTCAATTGTTATGTTTTCTTCTTATAGATGAGCTATCTTCACCTGCATAGAACGGTTGATGGCCTGGTTTAGACATTTAAAAGTGCAATGTCCTTGTTCTCCACATCCAAAGCAAAGTCCCAATCTTTTAGCCTGCTCCAAGAAATTAGAATCATGTTGCCAGTGCACACATTCTTGCTTCTTAGGTGTATCCATTTGCTTTGGCTTAGTTTTTCCTCCTTGACCATTAATAGAGTTAGTCAATTTCTATCCATTCTGATTTATTGAGATTGGTCTTGGGGCTCAATGTCCTGTTGAGATAAACTTTGATTTGGATGCCTTTCTCAGTAAACGTCTCCATCTTCTCATTGCTTTCTCCTTTGCAACCACATCAAGAAAATATAAACATCCAGATGCCTTTACTTGATAGCAAAGCTCTTCTCGCAAACCCTCAACAAATTTCTCTATAAACTTCTAGTGCATACTTATGTAAACGCAAAAATTTCTCCTTATATTCTTCAACACACAAGTTATGTCTATCATCCTCATGTTGCTTGAAGGAGTAGAACTCCGTTTTCTTTTCCATATGATAATGTGAAGAACAATAAAGATTCTCTGCTTGCTCTCGAAACTCTTGAATCTAGAGGATCGGAACTTCACGTGTTCTTGTCTGCATGTATGATTTCCACCACAGTTTGGTGACTCCTCGCAAATGTCGAATTGCCATCTTCTATTTCGATTCCTTACTAAACACACACAGATCAAAGAAATCTTTGAGTTCCTCAATCCATGCATCAAGATCCTCTCCATTTTTCTTCTCATCATCAAATTTATTTATTTTTTCTCTTTTAAACACTTGCTTAAGTGCATATTTGCTTGCATCATCATTGTCTTCAGGTTCACATTGTCATCTAGCTCGCATTTGATGTGCTCACACCATTACCACCTTCATCATTGAGATCCATGAAAGCACTTGGAGTACCCTCTTTTTATTTTTTGCATCTTTCTTTATGTAATTCTGCATTCAATCCATGGATTAGCTCCTCTTGTTCTTCTATCTTCTTCTTTAAAGCCTGCATCTTGTCCCAGAATCCAACTCTGCTCTGATACCACTTGTAACAAGTCCATTAATCTTCAATCACAATCCCACACAGAATAATAGACTTCGACACAACAAGATATAAAGAAGTAAAACATAGTATACACAAAACAAGAAGAGGGAGAACTTTATTATCTCTGTAGATTTACAAGTAGTTCTAATCTATGTTACAAAATCTATCAAATAGTTTCAATGTGAAGCCTCATCCACTGGACCACCCTCGAGTTGATCTCAATCCCAATCGCAATCGTTGTCACAATCTCAATCCCTATCTCAATCTCAATCACAATCTTAGAAGCTGAAAATGATCATGATCAATGTACAACCATCCTCCTTCCTTATCACTCAGTCTTCCTCTTTTTTGGATATCCACCTTTCGCCAGTGCACGACCAATCATGCCTTCCTAGACATGCACTCTTAGAGTCTGCATGCTCCAAGATCGCATCTTTTCACAAGTCTCATGCAAGACTTCCAGACCACCCACGCACCTACTTTTCATGTCCACCTCAAAATTCTACCTTCAATAATAGAGGCGATCCTTGCAACACACTCACACACACATCAATCACCTGAAATAACCCATATACCCATGTGCATTTTCTAAATCTGTGAACATGAATAAGATGAATCAAGGCTTATTATTTTTTTTTAATTTTCTAAAGTGTCAAAAAACAGCATTTTTTCAAGCCTTGTAACCCAAAAACGGTGAGGAATTAGCTTAAGCTTGTGAGACACAACAATATTCAGTTCTTCAATCTGTACAATAGTGCTAGAGATGCCTTGGGTCCAAATCCGCTTAAAGATATCACTTTTGGGCCATGCAAAATCGGAAATTCTAGAGAGAGATGAAAAACATAAAAAATCTCTTCATTAATATGTCTTCATGTGACCAAATGGGGCATAAAACATAAGGACTAGAAAAAATTCAATCAAGTAAAGTTTTTCTACTAAGAGTACTCTATCTTTCTCTCATACAACACTTTTTTAGATTCCTTCATCTTCACGCTCAAATTTAACACACAAATTTCATGCGACAACTTTCTAGAGAGAGAATGTAAAAACTTATTGCTACAAAATTTTGCAAAAATGATCAGAATATCCTAAACATAACATTTTATTATTACTTGCAAATTTTTTTTTGTCTTTGGAAAATCAATGTGGCATCTTACAATTCTCCCCCTCTTTTAAGAACTCTAGCCTCAGAGTCGGAAAGAAGAATAATGTTCCATAAACTCATCTAAACCAACCCATGTTGAATCTTCAATAGGATATGCAAACCACTTAACTAAAATATCCACTATTTCACTATTCCTAAGATGTCTAATTCTCCTATCTATTACAACTTCTAGTTCAAGCTCAAAAGTGGCATCTTCCTTCAACTTAGATTTGTCCTGCAAAACATGATCAGCATTAGGAACATACTTTTCAAGTAATCCAACATGGAAAACTTGATGATTTTTCAAAGTGTTAGGCAAGTCAAGTAAATATGCAATAGAACCAACTTTCTTTAAGATTTTAAAAGGGCTAGCATAACAGGGAGACAATCAACGACCCTTTCATAAAACCATATTTGATTTAGAAGGATTCACTTTCAAAAAAACCAGATCATTTGTTCTAAATTCCAAGGGTCTCTTTTTGAGATCATGATATAATTTTTGACATTTTTGTGCATCTTTCATGTTCGTCCTTACCTTATTTAGCTCGAAATCCATGTTTTTAAGCATCTGTTTGGATACCTCAACCTAATTTTATGAATTAAAAAGTGAATGAGGGAGTAAACAGTTATAGCCATACATTGCTTCAAAAGGTGTCATCTTAGTAGATGAACGCCATGCACTATTATATGCATATACTCAACGAAAGGCAAATACTCGGTCCATTTGTTCTGCTTATCAATCACATACATACATAACATATCCTCAGGCACCTTGTTAACCCTCTCTGTCTCACCATCAGTTTGAGAATGAAATGCAGTACTCATGTGTAATTCTGTTCCTATGGATTTAAATGATGTTTTCCAAAAATTAGATGTAAACCTTGCATCCCTATCAGAAATTATACTTTTAGGTATACCATGTAAGCTAAAATTTCTTTTATGAAAAGTTTAGCAACATGCAAAGCTGTATTAGTTCTCGTCATGGGAAGAAAATGTGCCATCTTTGTAAGACGGTCCACGACAACAAAGATGGTATCATGCCCACTTCTCGTCACAAGCAACTTTGTTATGAAATCCATAGAGATGGATTCCCATTTTTGATCAGGCACATCTAATGGTTGTAACATGTCAGCACTCCTTTTAAATTCAAGCTTAACCTACTAACATTTCAAACATTCTTTCACATACCTCCTAATATCATATTTCATATGTGGCCAGTAATAAGAAGCTTTCACTTTTGCATAAGTCCTAGAAAAGTCACGGTGTGCAGAGAAAGGTGCATCATGACAGTCATGCATAATCTTTTCTTTCAAAACAAATTCTGAAGAAATACATAAACGAGAATTTCAATACAAATCATTATTTTTCAAATTTCCCTGAAACATAGAACGTGGATTTTTGTACAAAAATTTCAAGATTGTATTCTTTTCCAAAAAATCATAGGATAAAATAGAAATTGAATTGCATAAAGGTTTATGACTCAAAGCATTGGCCACTTTGTTTTCTCTTCTTGCCAAGTATTTAATATCGAAATCATATTCATTTACCAATTTGATCCATCATTTTTGTCTATTATTAAGTAAAGTTTGAGTAAATATATATTTAAGGCTTTGATCGTCTGTTC
>CM035443.1:78721693-78861693 GCA_020310875.1 Ceratopteris richardii
TCTTAAGTTAAGGAGAAAACAAAGGGCAAGTTGATTTCTACGTTCGTGGCTTTTTATTTACTTGACTCAATAGTTTTGTTCATATGATTAACTTTAAAGACTAAATAAGATAGAGTTCCTATGAGCAAAAGATTACTCCCCCTCAAGCTTCAATGAGTAGTCCACAAGATGTGCCAAATAAAGTTCTCCTTGAAGCTTGCAAGAATAGCTAGCAATGCTTGAGCAAATTTCCATGTTGGCTTTTGCATCCAAATTTGTTGATGGAGTGCTTGCTTTCTCCCTTTGACGAGTTTGACTTCCATTGACTTGAGATCTTCATCAAGCTTCTTCTCTTAGGAGTTCTTTGAAGATCTTTTGAAGGATCTTCAACAAAATCTAGTTGAAGAGCAACCAAAGTTTCTCCCCAAGCCTTCATTAGATAGAAATAAAGGAATAGATGGCCTCTCGCCATCTCAAGGCCTTCTTCTACTTCACTTCCCTAACTATAGCTTATTCTGACTTCATTTAGACCTTTCACTTGCTTCATTCTTTGATATGAGAGCTTTGCATGATCTCGTTTTGATGTCATAGTGTTTTCATCCTCAAAACCTATCTGGAATACAAATAAAGCATTATTTTGATGATGCATAAGATCTCTTACCATATCTTCTCTTCTCATTGTCTTCTTTTGTATTTTCTCTTTCTCTCTCTCTTGCTCCTCCCTTACTTTCTTCTTATCTTCCATGGCGGCTTCCTTTCTTTGAGTGTTCTCCATTAGACTGAAATCATTCCAACTCATTCAGAAGCTTCTTTCCTTGCTCTCATTGGTGGCTTCCTTCTTCTGGAGACTTCTTGCACTTTCTCCTTTGGCTGGACTATCCTTCAAGGTGGCTTCTTCAACTTCTTCATGGGCTAGTCTTTGTCTTGAAATAGTTGTTCTTTGGCCTTCCTTCTCTTCATCTTCAACTTCAATATTCTTTTTCTCTTTGTCTTTGATGGAATAGGCTGCTATGAGCTCTGCTAGCTCATCTTCTTCTTCAACAAAAGTTTGTCTTTGTGTTAGGGCTGTTGTCCTTTGGCTTCTCTCCACTTTGTCTGTGATGGAATAGGCTACTGTGAGCTCTGCTAGCTCATCTTCTTCTTCAACAAAAGTTTGTCTTTGTGTTAGGGATGTTGTCCTTTGGCTTCTCTCCACTTCGTCTTTGATTGAATAGGTTGCTATGAGATCTCCTAGCTCATCTTCTTCTTTCATGTGATCTCTCCCTTGCTCTTTGCCTCTTGACATGGCTTTCAAGCCATTGTCTATGTATCCTCCTTGGTCCTCAGCCTCTTCATGTGGCTGAAAATATCCCTAAGAGTCTCCACATGACTCTTCCAAATGCACTCCTTCAATAGGGTGCTCAAGGAACTCTTTGATAGTTCCTTCTTTCTCTTCATACCTACACTTCCAAGACTTCTTGGTGGAAATCTGAAACAAAAATAAACAAGAAGATTTTACCTCTCATTTTCAAGCATTCCTTTGAGTAGTGACCTCCTTGGTGCTCCACAAGTTTAGAACTCTAACTCTCCATCGACTGAGCTTTTTCAACCTTGCTGAAATCTTCATACCTTGGATTTCCCTTTGGCTTCAACTTTGTTGAGTAAGCCTTCTTGCTCCAACTCCTCTTGAGTGAGGGGTTCAGATACTCAAGCTTCTTTGATTGAGCTTTACTTCAGTAAGGCACATGCTACCTTCAATATTAGCTTGTCTTTGACCAGGGTGACTTTGGTGATGCCTCCTCACTCACCTTCCTTCTTGAGTCCTTGACTCTTCCAAAGTGCTCTTTGGCACTCTTCACTTTGAAGTGAACCTCTCGTCCACTTGTCTTGGTCGAGGTCTTCAACAAAACAATAGATCAATAAGGAACGAGAGATATACCTTAGGCTTCTTCTCAAGCCTTCCTTTCTTTTGAGATTTCTTCTTAGCCTTCCCTTTGTGAAGACTTTCCAAGCTTCCGTCCTGTAGCCCTCAAAGCTTCTCCCTTGAGGCTTTCTTTTCTCGTGAAGCTTTTAAAACTTCTTTCTTGCAGCCCTCTTATTTGTGAAGCTTCCTTCTTGTAGCATTCTTTATTTTTGAAACTTCCTTCTTGTAGTCTTCTTCTTGTTGGATTCTTCTTGACAGATAGTCTTTGCTTTGAACCTTTGATTGCTTACAATGAACCTGTAGATTACTTCAAACAACAGCTCAAATGGTTAGCTACCCTTACTAGAGTATCTCAATATATACATGAAATTGAGCTCTTCAAGCTCCGATGGGTTTCGACAAACCTCCACTAGCCTCGATAGCTTTACATAAGCTTGTAGGTAGCCAAGGTTGGCTCTGATACCATGTTGAAAATTGGGATTCGCATGCAGAAGAGTGGTGAGCCCGTAACCAAAGGTATATGGATCTTGTTTTTCACTTCAAAAATTATCACTTAAATTATTTGTACCTGTAGATCCTTGGCTTCACACAACTACAAGCTTATTTCCTCATGGGTCACATGAGCAATACATTTAGTAACCTCAAAGCAATACATCAACACCTCAAATTTATACATCTAACACCAATCATATAACTTAGCTTCAATGCCAAAAGACTTTTCACACACAATGATCACTATGTTCTCACTTAGAGCATATTACTTGAATGACACAAGTATATCAAGTACATATAAAAACTCTTTTGAGCTATATCATTTATGTAGCTTAACTAGATCCACATGTCTCCATACTTATACTCTTATTGCATGAGTTAACCAAAGTACAACAATTCAGACGATATAACATCTCATAGTACATGATGTATAATAAGCGAGTGCCCAAAATACATGTCGATAGTTTGCAATTAACCCGAAAATCTCAATGGTATTGAATGGTGTTAGAATTTAGCCAACCATAGTGCTTCCATATAACCGTGAGATCAAATCATCTATCTAATACAAACAAGTTGTCTTGCAACTTGCATACAATAGTTACATCATATATTGACTTAATGCCTTTCATATGACTCCATGATTATGCTTATATTCTTTTACCTGCGTTCAAAAAATGTCAACTCAATGTAGATATGTTAAACCTGGAACTCAGTCATAGTATTGCATCAGTCACAATATTGCATCATGAATCACACTTGCATTTTCTCTTATTCTGCAACATATTTTGATAGTGCACTTATAAAGTAAAAAACAAAATGCTCCAAAGCATCACCTATCAATAGTCGGACTTATTAATATAATACTTCTCATACTTCTTAATTCCTCTCTGCACTTTGTTTACTGTAAAAGTCCAAGCAATGAGGTATCAACTCCTGTAGAACTCATTCAACAACTAGCTCAGTGCATTTACATCAAGAAAATATTACATGCATATGTAAGCATGGAAGGTAGCATGGTGACCTTGAACATATGCGATCATGCACACATAAACAAGAACTGTAAGTAGTAGTATCAATTGCCAATGTATTGTCAGGCCCGTACTCCATATTCTTGTCCCAAAAATGAGCCAGTTTCTTGAAATGGATTGAAAAATTCCAAAAACATTGATCCCTCCCCCAAATATCCATAAATTTCCTCTTGAACTCCGAGAAGATTGTATCAATACATTTTTTGACCTCGTCTACATCATAAGCACTCCAAATCCAGACATTGAAATGTTCAAGGCACCATTGAAGAAAAGCATTACTGTCACAAAAGGCATGCTTACTTCGGATATTCATAAATACTTCAACTTCCAGAATTTGAGCCCTAGGTTGTAAATCCTTGTGAATAGGTTTCAATTCATGTATCTCTTCCTCTACATGGCCACGTTGAATCTTTGCAGGGTCCCTTTCTATCTCAATAAATTCTGGTTCCATTATCACATGATCCAACCTCTTTCGTTTTTTGACTTGCCTAGTATTCGTTTAGGTTCTTGATTGCCTTTTGGTGTAAACACTAGTACATGATTAGTTTGAGTTGAAACTGATACTTTTTGCTCAACTGTTGTTGCAATAAGATCAGTTTGAGTTGAAATAGGACATGTTTGAGTTGAAATAGGACCACTTTGAGTTGAAACTGATACTTTATTTAGTTTTTTTTTCTTTTTGGGAATCTTTGTGCTCAACTTCTAAGGACGTAAGACTGTCTTTTGCGACAACTATGGATGGAACTTTGTTCTTTCTGTGAACTACAAGCCAAACATCATTGAGACTCTGTTAGTCTATCAAAAATTGTACAAAATAGGATAAATACAATCAATAACATCATTACAAAACAGGCTAAATACAAAATCCTATGAGAGCTAATTGATTTGGACAATGTCACGTGTGGATAGTAACCATAAGAAAGAGGTGTTGTAAGATGGTGAACAGTAGAACTAAATAGTGAAATCAGTTTCCTCACTTTGAAACTATTTACTACTATCCAAATCATATCATTGTGAAAAGGCATCATGAGAGGAATGATTGTAAAATTCATACAAATGCATTCCTAATGTTTATGATGGCATTAAGACTTCAAATTATTTCCAAAATGCTGCATTAGTTATGGACAAATGCCATTTTGCCCATATCATACCAAAAGAAGAATTGTTTACATCATTATAATCAATGACACAATTGAGCTATCAAACATGTACAAGGAATATAATACGAGGTAGAGATAACAAAATATTTTAATAACATTGATACAAATAGGCTGATCAAAAACTGTGATGATAGCTATAATAGATTTGGATGATGCCACACGTGGGGATAGTAACCATTACAAAGGACAATGATGTAAGAGGGTGAACACTAGTACTATTCTTTCAAAAGATCCTCTATATTAGGTACAACGCCTCCGTTCAAGTGTGATCGAGTAGTCTGTCACCTTGTAATTGGGTGCAAATGGCTTGGCTTCTTCTATCATTTCACAGGTGCTTGCAATTTTCTTTTTGCGTTTGCCATAAGCTGCGCTAGAGTGGCATCCTCTTGTACATGAACACCTACAACCTTTGTTGGGGATCCACACATGTCAAAAACTGAGGCTGGGTTACAATAGTTTTGCTTCGAGGAGGTTTCATTTGTGGCATTTGTTCGAAGAACATCTCTATTTGGAATCTGATTAGGATTAAAAGTTGGATTCTGTAGATGATCTTTGTTTGAACAAACAATGGGATCATTATCAACTACAGCTAGATGAATATCTGAACTGCTAATTGGATCAAGAACATTCTCAATCATTCCATCTAGACCACTATGAAAGTCAATGTGTGTGGACTCTGCATCATGCATGTTGTCAATCGGACAAGGATCGACACAAGCATCCATTGTAGATGGTGTTTGGAGGAAGGATGGAATATTTTCTTTCTCTTTCAATGATGAAGATTGGGCATAAGTCTTACTTTCAAAAAATGGTGTACATCCAACATTCTCACTTATCCCAAGCTCCCTATCGTATGCAGCATCAACATTGTTGGTAACTATTCCTATTGAGGTACGAGCAATCGTGAATTAGTAACAAGTTAATTAGTAATAGCTAACTACTAACAACTAACGAACAATCAGCTACTTAGTAATAGCTAATTTATAACAAGCTAATTAGTAATAGCTAATTATGAACAACTAACCAAGAATTAGTTACTTCCTAATAGCTACTTAGTAATAAGCTAATTAGTAATGGCTAATTTGTAATAGCAAATTAATAATACCTAATTAGTAATAGCTAATTAGTAATAGCTAATTAGTAATAGCTAGTCCCTAATAGCTAATTTGTCATAGCTAATCAGTAATAGCTAATTAGTAATACCTAATCAATAATAGCTAATTAATAACAAGATAATTAGTAATAGCTAATCAGTAATAGCTAATTAATAATAGCTAATTCATAATAGCTAATTCATAATAGCTAATTCATAATAGCTAATCAATAATAGCTAATCAATAATAGCTCATCAATAATAGCTAATTAGTAACAAGCTAATCAATAATAGCTAATCAATAATAGCTAATCAATAATAGCTAATCAATAATAGCTAATTAGTAATAGATAATTTATCATAGCTAATTTTTAATAGCTAATTCGTCATAGCTGATTAGTAATAGGTAATTCGTCATAGCTGATTAGTAATAGCTAATTTGTCATAGCTAATTCATAATAGCTAATTCGTAATAGCTAATCATTAATAGCTAATCAATAATAGCTAATTAGTAATAGCTACTTATTAATAGTTGATCAATAATAGCTAATTAGTAATAGCTACTTATTAATAGCTAATTCGTAATAGCTAATCAATAGTAGCTAATTAGTAATAAGCTAATTAGTAATAGCTAATCAATAATAGCTAATTAGTAATAGCTAATTAGTAATAGCTAATTCATAATAGCTAATTCATAATGGTTGATTCATAATAGCTAATCAATAATAGCTAATCAGTAATAGCTAATTAATAATCGTGAATTAGTAACAAGCTAATTAGTAATAGCTAACCACTAACAACTATTGAACAATCAACTACTTAATAATAGCTAATTAGTAACAAGTTAATTAGTAATAGCTAATTACGAACAACTAACCAAGAACTAGTTACTTCGTAATAGCTACTTAGTAACAAGCTAATTAGGCAAATTGTTTCATAAATGCATGCCCATTTCTCCAGTCGTAGCACCAAAGATTAAGTGTAGAGTCCCTATATCTTTGTGGTTCGTGGATGTAGAAAACAAGGGTCCTACACAGGCCCATAGATGACATAGAGATACATGCAACAACTTTTGTATGTATTAATGATTCAATATAGCAGTTACATACATGCGAATCATTACATCATGCGACACATGCGTGAGTTGCGACTGTTAAATTATCATTTCCGAGACCTGGCATTTGGTCACATGGTTCATACGTGGCACATCCACGTAATCATAGTTAAGCCGCTTCAACACTCCATTGTAACTAGAGTACTAGAATGTGGCTTGATTTCAATGATTCCAAGATGTTTCTTGCAGAGGATGAACTTATCTGCTCCCATGCTTTGTAAGCATATCAGTCCACATTAGATGAGTTGATACATATCCGAGATGAAGTTTTTTCTGCTCTACAAGATCACGTATAAAATGAAACTTTAAATCAACATGTTTTGTTTTCTCTGAGTGTTTGGGGTTGCTAGCCAAATGTATGCATGATTGGTTATCACACATAATCTGCAAGGGAATTGATGTCATCGGTAAGAGCCCTTGCATGACCATTTGGATCCAGAGGCCTTCTTTTGCCGTGAGAGCTAAGGCCACAAATTCAGCTTATGCTGATGACAATGCAACTGCTATCTGCTTCTTGGAGAACCAAGTGCTACTTGCCATTTAAACAACTGTAAAACTAGCCTATTAAATTACATAGCATTAGACACACCGATTGATATCATATTTGGAAATAGCTCTATAAAGTCTGCACTAGGTATGGGAACAACCCCCATCGAACTATGTGATGGTCAGATGGCTCCCCGCATTCATTAGGTAGGGTGGAATGAGTATGCAGGCTTACGGATGAGTTGAATAAATTGAACAACAAGGAGCTTACCTGGTCCATTGCTTCCACTTCAATGATGGACTCTTAACAGATGGTGCCTCTCCTCTGCCGAAAATAGTGGCTCTTACATTAGAACCATAGAAATTACTCCTAACCATGCGAGTACCTAAATGTTGCATGCATGGATGCTAGACCCCATGCCTGCTCATACTCATTCCCGGAGATTGCATTTCACCTTTGTTGTCTAAGGCTTCGTTGATGGTAACATTCTCTCGCGACTGACAAAGTCACGCGGACCTTCTGTGCTCTACTAGCGCAGCCTCCATAGACTTGCCACCTTGTGGAGTTGTGAGGAATAATGACATTTAGTATCAATGTTCTAGCCATGATACCCAGCAGGCCACCACATGAGTAGTGATTGTACGTCTAGCAAATTGATATTATGAATTTACTTATTTTGTAAAAAGTGACGGGCTTAAAAGCGATAAATACTCCTAAAACGTGTTCACATTAACATGCTTTTACCCATATTGAACTAAGTGGTCATCAAAGCACAAGTTCAGAGGATGAAGATCATAATTCATCACCTTGGAAAGGAGCAAGAAGAAATTCAGCATCAAGTCATTCAACAAAAGTGAAAGCAAAACTTATGGAGCTAGATGAAGATGGAGTTGAAGTGGGAGATGAGGGAGAATCTTCACATGTATCAAAGCATAAGCCAAGGAATATAAGATGACGGAGCTAGGAGTGAAGAAGCTCAGAGTCAAACAAGTATTGAACTAAGTGGTCATCAAAGCACAAGTTCAAAGGATGAGGATTAGAATTAATCACCTTGGAAAGGAGGAGCAAGAAGAAACTCAACATCAAGTCATTCAACAAAAGTGAAAGCAAATCTTATGGAGCTAGATGAAGATGGAGTTGAAGTGGAAGATGAAGGAGAATCTTCACATGTACCAAACCATAAGCCAAGGGATAGAAGATGATGAAGAAACTCAAAGTCAAACAAGTATTGAACTAAGTGGTCATCAAAGCACAAATTTAGAGGATGAAATTCAACTTATTCATCACCTTGGAAAGGAGGAGCAAGAAGAAATTCAGCATCAAGTCATTCAAAAAAACTGAAAGCAAAGCTTATGGAGCTAGATGATGATGGAGTTGAAGTGGGAGATGAAGGAAGATCTTCACATGTACCAAATCATAAGCTAAGGAATAGAAGATGATGGAACTAGGAATGAAGAAGCTCAAAGTCAAACAAGTATTGAACTAAGTGGTCATCAAAGCACAAGTTCAAAGGATGAAGATTAGAATTAATCACCTTGGAAAGGAGGAGCAAGAAGAAATTCAACATCAAGTCATTCAACAAAAGTGAAAGCAAAGCTTATGGAGCTAGATGAAGATGGAGTTGAAGTGGGAGATGAAGGAGAATCTTCACATGTACCAAACCATAAGCCAAGGGATAGAAGATGATGGAGTTAGGAATGAAGAAAACAAGTATTGAACTAAGTGGTCATCAAAGCACAAGTTTAGAGGATGAAGGTCAAAATTCATCACCTTGGAAAGGAGAAGCAAGAAGAAATTAAGCATCAAGTCATTCAACAAGAGTGAAAGCAAAGCTTATGGAGCAAGATGAAGATGGAGTTGAAGTGGGAGATGAAGGAGGATCTTCACATGTACCAAATCATAAGCCAAGGAATAAAAGATGATTGAACTAGGAATTAAGAAGCTCAAAATCAAACAAGTATTGAACTAAGTGGTCATCAAAGCACAAGTTCAGAGGATGAAGATCAGAATTCATCACCTTGGAAAGGAGGAGCAAGAAGAAATTCAGCATCAACTCATTCAACAAAAGTGAAAGCAAAGCTTATGGAGCTAGATGAAGATTGAAGAAGCTCAAAGTCAAACAAGTATTAAACTAAGTGTTCATCAAAACACAAGTTTAGAGGATGGCAAGATAAGAATTCATCACGTTGGAAAGGAGGAGTAGGAAGCAATTCAGCATCAACTCATTCAACAAAAGTGAAAGCAAAGCTTATGAAGCTAGATAAAGATGGAGTTGAAGTGGGAGATGAAGGAGAATCTTCACATGTACCAAAGCATCAGCCAAGGAATAGAAGGTTCATACCTCCAAAAGGTGAAAAGAGGGAGTCCTTAATGAAGGTATCCAATAGATAGGTTCACACATGATTCATTTTTGGCAACTCATTATGCTTATATGAATAAAATTATAGAGGATCATAAACCTACATGTTTTGAAGAAGCAAACAAGTACACAGAATGGAAGGAAGTTATGAAGATAGGAATTGAAGCTCTTGAACAAAACAAAACTTGGATTCTTATGCCCAAGAAGGAAGGCTTGGAAGAAATAGGAAGAAAGTGGGTCTACAAGGTAAAGAGGAAAGCCGATGGGACCATCTCTAGGTACAAAGCAAGGATTGTGGCAAAAGGCTTTGCACAAACATATGGAGTGGATTTTGAGGGAACTTTTACCCTGTGGCTAAAATGAGCACCATTAGAACCTTAATAGCTATGAAAAACATCAAATACAAGAAATTATACCAATTGGACATCAAGAACTCATTCCTCAATGAGACTTGGAGGAATACGTTTATATGGAGCAACCACAAAGGATTTTTAATTAGTAAGTTTTGTACGCATGTTTGTAGGTTGAAAAGGCTCACGAAGGGCCTAGAATGATAGATTGCTAGAGTATCTCATGAAATGTGGATACAAATAAAGTGATGCAAACCACTCCCTCTTCATGAAACAAAGAGATGAACTAGCTACCTATATTTGTGTGTATGTAGATGATATTATTATCACAATTAATGACATGAAGGGAATAAAAAACATCAATTCAATCTAGGTAAAGAATTTAAGATCTAGATGTACTCCAAAATTTTGGCATGAGAAATTGCAAGCCAATCTCCAATCCAATGGAGGTATATTTGAAGTTGAGTTCTAGTGATGGTAATCCTCTTGAAGATGACACTTTGTATAGCTCTATCATTGGATTACTCAATTATGCAACCATCACAAGATTATAGAGTAGGGTTCTTGTGAAAATTCATGCATGGTCCAAGGACTACTCACTTGTTTGCAACAAGGAGAATTCTTAGGTATTTAAAGCATACTATAAATGAAGGATTATGCTATGCATATAATGATGACTTGTAGGTCAAGGAATACTCTGATGCACATTGGGTTGGATCCAAAGAAGATAGAAGAAGCACTAGTGGTTATCTAATGATGCTTGGAAGCAAAGTCATATCTTGGATGTCAAAGATGCAACCCAAAATAGCCTCCAAAATAGCCTTATCATCTATAGAGGTTGAGTATAGAGAACTTGCATAAAGAGTCTCACCGCACTAGTGGCTGCACCTGAGTCAATCAATGCTGTTGGCAGTAGCCTTGGTACACCAGGACGTACAAGACATGAAAGTCAAAGAAGGGAGTCAGAGCGAAGGGACAGCACAAGCAAACAGGGCAGTCAAAGAAGATCTGGCAAGTAGGCAAATATTTTTTCAAGACAAAGAAATGGACATGCAGGGAGAAAGAGCAAGTAGGGAGCTCGAAGATATGTCTGACAGATCACTAGAAGAAATCCCTACAACAACAGTGATTTTTATCACTAACCATCATTGTAAATATCATTTCACATTTTTGTAGCTCCATTTTGTGCAAGCCAAGGAGTCCTTGAGCTTGAGGAGCCTTAGAAGTAGTTGCGTACCAATTTTCGTATTTTTTAGATTTCGTTTGAGCCCCCAAATAAGCCCTAGAACCTAATTTTTAACTAGGCCGGACACTAGGTCTGGACAGGGCCAAAAGCTAGTCAAAAACTATAAAAAGAGCTAGAGAGCTCATTTTTGGGGTTAGATTGTAATTGGAACGAACTTGTAAGAGCTTATGAAAGTAATCTAAAGAACTCCATTGATTCTCTCTCTTTGTCTTGCTGTGTGTGCGCGTGTGTGTGTATGTGTGTGCATGCTTGTGTGCTTCTCACTCACGCACTTGTGCCGCCACTTGCTCGAGGTCTTCATACCATCCTCACGTCTTCCCGGATTGACATTAAAGGAGGTGCTACTCATCACTGAGCTACACCAAATTTTGGCGCCGTTGCCGGGGATCGAGCTTTGAGGACGAGCGTGTGATGGTAAGACATAGAGTTGACGCGTTGGAATTGTAGGTATTTTCTTCACTCTCATAGATTTTCTTTTACTTTCTTCACCATCTCCATCACCATCATCATCATCACCATCTCCCACGTCCATCTCCATCATCGCGAAAATTTCAGTTTTTTGACTATATCCCCATCTCCACCTCATTTCCCTCATTTCACTTGTGAGAGAGAGCGAGAGAGCGAATTTGCATGTGCTGTTTTTTGCATGTTTTGTGAGCTTTCTGCAGGTACAGGCCGCATCATCATCCCCAGCACCCTGCGCAGGTACGGAAATCTGAGTAACTGTCTGTGTGTCGCCGAGCTCTGTCAATCGCGACCGACAGAAAAATTGCTCTAATTGCTAAACAAAGTGCATATCCATGACCTACAGGCCAAGGGCTTCCCAAAAATGTGTTTAGTTTTTTGAAATTCCACAGATTTCTGTCAATCGCGATCGCTCTGTCAATCGCGATCGACAAACCACGACGGACAGATCTGTCAATCGCGATCGACACGTCAATCGCGACCGACAGCCCACGACGGCTCTGTCAATCGCGACCGACAGAGTCAACGACCGATTGACCACGACCGACTGACCATACGCGTAACACGTGTCAATCGCGATCGAGTCATCAATCGCGATCGACTCATCAATCGCGACCGACACAGTCAACGACTGTTTGACCACGATCGACAGACCCTCGCGACCGACCTGTCAATCGCGATCGACTCATCAATCGCGACCGACAGAGTCAACGACGCTTTGACCACGATTGATTGACTTTTCGGCCACGTGTCAATCGCGACTGACCAGTCAATCGCGACTGACAGCCACGACGGACCTGTCAATCGCGATCGACACGTCGATCGCGACTGACCTGTCAATCGCGACCGACAGACTTTGCGAACACGTTAGAAGGGCAAATTAGGTCAAATTTTTAAGGCAAAGTGATTGGTCTAAATTGTGTTTAAGTGTGGGGCAAGCTTTAAGGTGTAGTATTGCATTGTTAGGCCGTGCCACAAGCTATGCGAGTATTCCTGTTCGACTGTTAGCTTGTATTGAACCCTGATTTAACTCCCTAAACCCTGAACAGTCCTAACTTTTTCATACGAAATCCAATTTTTGAGCTCTTGGGCTTGTTGGAAAGCTCGTAGCATATACTACACGCCCTCAACTGTTTTTTATAAAGATAATGCATTGATTTTCAGAGAGGGTAAATTGAAGGTGAACATACCCAGGGGGATCAAAGCCAGGGGTCTTTAGAATTATTCTCCTAAAAGTCACAATGCAAATGTGTGTTTGTGTCACATGAATGAAAGTGGTTGGTTCTGTCCTTTGAATATAAGCATTGAGCTAACCGTGGATCTTTTATAGGTCCATTGAGAGCAACTGAGAGCGTACAAAGCAAGGCTTCTTTGCGAGCTTGAGAACCGGGTTCTTGAGCACCATAAAGCAAGGGATCAACAAGTAAGGTTGGATTATTCTCAACTCCCTCTGTCATTTCCTAGCTCAAGCTAAGAACGAGTAGAGATAGGAGTAAGTCAGGGCAACGATAGGCAGTTATCAAGTTGAAGACTATTAAGGAACTCAAGTTCAAGCTAAAAACTTAGTTACTGTACTATCGAAAACCTAAAGGAAAAGAACCTAACGTGGAACGATCAACCTGAAATTACGAAGAACACTCAAGTACTCCGACGACGTGATATCAGACAAGACCATAAACACAATAATTAACTAAAAAGAATCAAGTGACTGGTACCAATTGATTGGCAACGAGGTTGTACTCGGGAAAAAAGCGGGTTAATCAGTTAGGCATATGAACCTTAGATCAGGACGACACTTAGCCAGGGAGAGGCAAAGCCTTAGGTCTTCAGAGGCTAGTGTCAATCACACTGCAAGGTCTTGGGCCCAGCAGTTGAGCCACCACTCATACTACCCTAGCTCTGAGACCAGTGAGTCAGCAATGTCTCAAGGCATGGACAGACCTGCGGGAAGTTCAGGAGTGCCTTATTTGTACAGGGTAGAAGGCCCTTACAAAACACAGCTGGAATACCTTAGGACCAACCGACTAGGTGCGAGCATCTATGAGGATGGCCTAGGAAGATCTGTGGTCCAGATTAAAAACCCTGACCAATCCATAGGACTAGAACACCCAGCTGTCAAGTTTGAAAATGGCGCATACCTGGACAAGGAAGGAACTATATATGTTGTCACTAGTCACCCTGATAGGACAGATGACTTCGGGAATGTAATCTCAGAAGCAGACTTAGGTGACCTGGAACAAGGGAACATGGGTGCGGAACCTAGAACCCCTCGAGGTAAATCAGTTCTCACTAGGATTATCACGCCTGAATGGGTCCCCCAAGACAACAAGAGCATAGAGTTGCTCCTCAATCGAGAAACTGATGAAGCCTTTTGGAGGTATAAGTCTAATCAGCCAACAGACATAGGAAATATCATGATCTACGAGCTTAAGGATCCGGATAGCCCAGGCAGAGTGACCTATTTAGATCATGCTTCAGAACGGATCTTTGTGGTGACAGAAAATGATAGGCATGCTTACACTTGGAAGGGTGAATTTATTTTCCCTCAACCAAGATCGAATGTATCCTACGGTCACCCGGGGGCGGGAACTTCACAAGCTCATGGTACGCAAAGAGACAGAAGTAGGGATAGACCAGAAGTAAGTTTCGCCAACCCTGTAGGCAGAGAAAGAACGAGAACGGAGACGAATAGGGTAGAACCTCCTGAGATACATAGAGCCCACAGGAACCAAAGAAATGTAGATGGATTCCCTCTGCCGAGGCCTAGAGAGCACGCCAGAACTTTGAGACCCACCCAGCTAGTTAAGTCCATGAAGAATTACTTTGACGGCACAGGAGATCCCTATGATCATGTGGCAGAGTTCAAGCAAGTCTTGAGAGCTGAACAAGTGGAAGATCTGTTCACGCAGTACAATGCCTTCGGTCTAACCCTTAGGAACACGGCACTTACATGGTTCCAGCCATTAGATGAGCGTCAGTTCAGGAGCATAGACCAACTCCTAGAGGCTTTCATTGTAGAGTTTTCTAAGAGTGGCATACGACACAATACTTCCTCATTGATCCACAGCTTCAAGCAAACCCCTCAAGAGACTGTGAGACTTGCAGGAAGAAGATTTAGGCAATACCTTGAAAGATGTCCTATTTCGGAGCTACCCACATCTGCTAAACAAGTAGCTTTATTCCTTGATGGATTGTTGAGTACGAAATTGAGATCCTATGTGTATCTGAAGGACCCTAGGACTATAGAAGAGTGTGTACGCATGTGCATTGACATTGAGGATAACCTAGGGGAAGAGCTAGAGCTTTCCAAAATCTATAAAGATTCAGATAGCGCATCTAGCCACTCTTCCATGCAATCTACATCAATCGAGGAACTTGCTGAGAAGGTAGCTCAGAAATTAGGTGTGACTAGCAAACAAATTCCAAGGTTTGCTCCTGTAAAAAGGTGCTATACATGCGGTGGTGACCATATGGCGAACGTCTGTCCCATTATGGCTCAACCCCAAGTAAACCCTAGTAGCCAGTACTGCACCATAGAACGGAGATACACCAACCACACCGCGCAAGATTGCCCATACAACAAGCAGACTGTTAGGCAACCCTACCCGCAGCCCTACCAACAAGGCAGATACCAAAACCAAAATCCACTACCACAATATGCTAGACCCCAACAAACCTACCAACCACAATATCAGGCCCAACAGAGACCCCAACCAGTACTAGCGCAACAGCCCCCAAACCCCACTAACGTGATTCCAGTAAAGTATGCTGTTGCAGAAGAAAACCTGAATAGGGCCATAGTACCAGTAACCCCATTGATCTCGGAAAATGACCCAAGTGACCATAGCTTTGATTCTACCCATGTGGATAGCCCCCAGGCTTACTACATGCAGTCCCCAGAACATGGTGAGTCTTACTATAGTGAAGAACCAAGTGAACCTAGTTGGGAGTCAGATTACACGAACGTAATGTATGCAAACCCCAACCCTAGGCCTCAACCTAGGCAAGTAAGACCTCCATTCCCAAGAGGACCGTGCTACAGATGCCAGGGAGATCATCTCATTCGTGATTGTCCCATGCCCCCACCTACACAACCCCAGTCAGTGACTATCCAAGGCTTTTGCCAAGATTGTGGAAAAGAGCATCTTTTACGAGATTGCCCTAAGAACCCCAATAATATGCCAAAAATCACTCCTATCAATGTGATTGGTTTGGTTGTAGATTCTTCGGGAAGCGTCACTTCCACTGCACCAGTGCAGGTAGTCACCAGAGCTCAGGCTTTGCAGCAAAACCAAGAGACAAACCAGGGTAAGAACTCAGAGGCTAGTGAAACCGAGAGCATAACAAAGAAAAGGACTAGAGCATGGAAAGATAGTCGAGAAAGAATGAAACGACAATGGGCCAAAAAGATGAGTGAGCTTGAGGAAAGCATAAGAGAAACCAAAGCGAGGATAACTGAACTCACAGCTCAAACTCCCTCTCACATCACCCCGCCTCCACCACTCCCATCTCCATCCGACTCACCACCTTCCCCATCGCCTCATCAAATCCCACCACCCCCTAGAGTAGGATCAGTCCTAGCAGATCCCACTCCTGAAGACCTAAACATGATGCTTAAAGCATATCAGGCCAGAATCCAAGAAGGGCCAAACGTCACGGATCATGACAAGTGCTATCCTAGAGCTGACCTAGAGATGGAAAGAACCAAACTATGCGCGAAAATGGTCGCATTGGCCCAGACTATGTTTGAAGCCAGTCGCCTTTTCAATTACTCGGGCTCAGCCAAGACGCAATTACACTTGGATGGATTCCTAGAAAAGTTAGAGAGGATAATCGCCAGATCTGACAAGGAAGAAAAGAATCAGGAGAAAGAAAAAGCAAGCAAAAACCTGAGCCATTCCCCATCGGAAGTTTATGCAGCCAATTCCACTAAACCAGACAACTTCCCCTCCTTAGAAAGATTAGAGAGGCTAACTGCACAGCCAGAAAAGGAGCCTATCCCTCAAAAAAGGGAAAGGGCAAGAGAACGGATAAGCCAGCCTCTTCAGGAAGCTCATGTGCCTCCTCAAGGAGCCGATCTTCCTCCCCAAGAAGCTTGTGCCTCAGCTATCTATGACACCGAGGAAAGAGCCAACGATAGAATACGCCCTCCTTCCCAGATAGCATATGTACCTAATTCTACGGAGCCAGATACTTCTTCTTCGATGAATCGGTTTGCACCAGACTTCCTACGAGAGATTCAAGAAGACAAATGGGAAAACGAAAGCGAGGTCGCCCCTCCTTTTGAACTTGTGGACGATGCACACGACCAATTCCCACAAGACATCCCATCTATTTACGGGGAGCATGAGAGTGTTCAGTCTCACGAAAGATTGGACTTTGAGTCTAATTCCATACAGGAGTTACCCCACTTCACAGGCCCATGGGAAGCAAAGTCCACATGTATGAGAGCACCCACAGTCATGGTAAGGAACGACGACTCAGTCATACCTAGGAACACAGAGGTAGTGAAGAACACTAACGTGCAGTGTAATCTCAAGTTAGAAGAGCTACTCAAAGTTAGACCTGAATTATGGAAACATGTAGCCAAACAAGTACCAGAGATAGCCAAACCTCGTTCCCGGGTAGGATCCCATAGGACAGTGCCTGAAATTCCCTTGGATAAGATAGGAGATATGTGCGAAGGTGAAGAAGGGAACACCTATCTTCCCATTACCTACCAAGACTACACCACAAAGGCAATTTTGGACTCAGGTGCAGGAGTTGCAATTGCCACCACCTCCTTATGGAAGCGTTGGGGCAAGCCAGCACTCAGGCCGACGAGAATGAAATTGCAGATGGCCGATGGCCACATAGAGAGACCCCTAGGATTGCTAGAAGGAATAACTCTCACCACTTGTGGTGTCGAGTTTGAACATAGTTTTGCTATCTGTGACTTCAATAAAAATCATGCCTATGAGATGATTTTGGGAAGGCCATTTATGCGACAATTGCAAGTGGTACAGGATTGGGGAACCAACTCCTTGTATTTGCAACACTTGGGGGTTACGACCAAAGTCAATCTCAAAGATTATTCTCACAGAGATGTCCCTCCTATCCAATGGAATCCCATCCATAGAGCCAAAGATGACACAGAATCGGTGCATTCCATAGGATCTGGATCCTCATGGATGCATGAAGATACCCACTTATGGATGTGCAAGGTAGCAGTAGAAGAAGAGAAGAGAGAGAAAGCCAGAGAGGTAGGTGCGAAAGAAACCCATAGATCAATCCAAGACCCAGCCTATGCACCTGTAGTTTTTCCAGACGAAGAATTTGAACCCCATGGCTGGGCAGAAATTTTAGCGACAATGGACGTAGCCATCAATGAAGAACAATGGACGCCTCACTGTGACGAGGATGGCTATGATATTTCAGTCTTTTCCATAGAGCCAATCATGGGAGAGGCAGTTTTAGAAGAATGCGAACCTAACCCTGATGCATTTGAGGATGCAAGTGACTCCGATATAGAGTCAATCATTATGGACCCACCATTTGCATCAGATGAAGAATACTTCCATGAGGTAGAATTTCAAACCCAGAGGCATGGAGAGCTGACAAATGACGTAAGATTAGCAACACATGTGACCCCTAAAGAAGAAGGAAAGAAACGAAAGAAGAGAGAAGCCTTACCAGAAGAGGAAGAATCTTTGTTTGAGGTCCCCGAAAATTTTAAGAAGTATGAGATAGATGACAGGAGAGTCATGATAAGAATGCCTAAACGAGAGGCACAATCAGGAGAGGCCTATGATAACAAAGAAACCACCAAGAAAATAGTAGTGGCCATAGAAAAAGGAGAGGAGAGATGCACGTATATAGGTCATGACCTAACAGAAGAAGAAGAGTACGAATTGATAGCCTTGCTAAGAGAATACAGAGATGTATTCGCTTGGAGTTACAAGGATTTGAAGGGTGTTGACCCGGACATATGCTCGCACACCATCCCCATGACCTCAGATGCCAAACCCTCTAAGCAAAAGCCATATACATATAACGATAACTATGCTGCTAAGATCAAGGAAGAGATAGATAGACTGGTTGAAGCTGGATTTATCTATGAAATTGAGCACACTGAATGGGTATCCCCCATCGTAGTGGTGCCCAAAAAGAATGGCAAGCTGCGTGTGTGCATTAACTTGAAAAAGGTTAATGCCGCCACAATTCGAGATAACTATCCGCTTCCCATAACAGAGCATCTCTTAGAAAGAGTGGCAGGCAAGGAAGTGTACAGCTTCCTTGATGGATTTTCGGGCTACAATCAAGTAGCCATAGCTCCAGAGGATCAGCACAAGACAGCCTTTGCCACAGAATGGGGCATTTTTGCTTTTAGAGTAATGCCATTTGGGCTTACCAATGCACCAGCTACATTCCAGAGGCTGATGTGCCATGTGTTTAAGGAGTTCCTGAGGAAGAGTTTAGAAGTCTATGTTGATGACCTTTGTGCTCATTCCAATGTTAGACAAACTCATATTCCTGAACTCAGACAAATCTTTGACAAATGTAGAGAGTACCAAGTCTGCCTGAACCCAGAAAAGTGCGTTTTTATGGTTAGGCAAGGTAAGATTCTAGGACACATAGTGTCAAAGAATGGCATATCTACTGACGAGGAGAAAGTGAGAGCCATAGCAGAGTTACCTAGGCCAAAGAATGTCAAGGAAGTACAAGCTTTCATGGGGCATTGTGGCTATTATCGACGATTTATACACATGTATGCCGTCATTGCAAAGCCCATGTACGGACTTCTGACAAACTTTGAGTGGACGGATGAATGTGAGAATTCCTTCCAAGAACTTAAACGAAGATTATGTTCAGCACCAATCTTGACCACACCAGATTGGAATAAGCCATTCCATGTTCATGTGGATGCATCCAATTACGCTATTGGATGTGTACTTGCACAACCTACTGGTGAAGGCAATATGGATCTTCCAATTGCCTACGCCAGCAGACAATTGAATGCGGCTGAACGAAATTACACCACAACAGAGCGCGAAGGATTAGGCATGGTATATGCAGTCAAGAAATTTAGGCACTATTTGCTTGCAAATAAGTTTAAATTTTTTACGGACCATCAGGCATTGTTGTACTTAGTAAACAAGCCATGCAATACAGGAAGATTAGTGAGATGGTTTCTCTTGCTAATGGAATACGACTTCGAGGTCGTGGTAAGAAAAGGAAGGACTCATTTGAGAGCAGATCATCTCTCTAGGCTCACATCGGGAGAAGCCCCACAAGGAGTGCCAGATGACCTCCCTGATGCTTACTTGTTTAATCTGGAAGTTGTACCGCAGTGGGCCAAGCCAATCGTACCAGTATTGACCTACGGGCCTAACCATCCAGTGGTAAACACACGGAATAGAGAGGTTGTAAAAGCCCAAAAGTATCACATCATGGCCGGAAGCATGTACAAGCACACAGATCAAGGGATCTTGGCTTGTTGCGTAGAAGAAGATGAGTACGCTAAATGGTTGCAATTAGCACATGTAGGTGCGTTAGAGCAACACCATTCGAAGCAACGAACTTTACAGACTCTAAAGAGATTCGGAGTGCACTGGCCAACTATGGAAGCGGATGTCCAAAAGTTGTGCAAGGAATGCCCAATCTGCTGCACTAAACCACCAGTGGAACATGCCACTCTCTATCAAATATCCATTGTGCCAGATTGGAGTGAACCTCTAGTATCATTCTTGCGGACAAACACATTCCCCCCAGACATGACTCTAGCTAGGAAAAGGAGTTTAGAACAAGAAGCCCTGGATTATTCACTCATAGGTGATAATCTATATAAGCGCGGTAAAGATGGTTACCTGAGACTGTGTGTCCATGAAAGTGAGTATCTTAAGATCTTAGAAACTGCTCACCAAGGTGTAGCAGGAGGACACTTTGGACCAGATCGGGTAATCAAGGCAATACTATTTGCGGGCTTTTGGTGGCCTACACTTCACATGGATGCACATACCTATGTGAAACGGTGTGATATCTGTCAAAGGACTCAGTATCCTATACGCAAAGATGAGATGCCACTGAAACCTATGATGGGTGGACGTGCATTCTCTAAGTGGGGAATAGACTTCGTAGGTCCTATTAATCCCCCAGCGAAAGGTTCTCATGCAGAATACATCATTGTGGCAACAGATTATCTCACCAAGTGGGTAGAGGTAAAAGCTACAACCAAGAACGATGCTCAAACAACTGCCAAATTCTTGTTTGAGAATGTATTCACGAGATATGGACTACCCATAGAGCTTGTAAGTGATAGAGGCACTCATTTCTTGAACGAAGTGATTGAAAATCTACTCCAAGAATTCTTGGTAATACACAAGAAGTCGGCCCCTTATCACCCTCAAGCTAATGGACAAGCTGAGAGTACTAATAAGATTTTATGCAATGTACTGACAAAACTAGTGAACACTAAACGCTCTGATTGGGACAAACAGCTACACCATGCTGTTTGGGCATACCGAGTTGCCTATAAAACGGTACTCCAAGCCACCCCCTTTCAGATGGTATTCGGCCAAAACGCTGTGCTACCTTTGGACTTCCTGATCCCCACATTGAGAGTAGCACAAGAACACGAATGGACAGGTCACGAGCTCTCCTCTAGGATCTTTGACCTTGAACGATTAGGAGAAACAAGACTAAGAGCCGCTGCAGGAATATATGCCGCCAAGAAGAGACAGAAGGCATACTTTGATGCCCACGTGAAGGATAAAGGCTTGAAAACAGGAGATCTCGTCTTAGTCTATACACTAAAACAACACGCGAGGAAGCTAGAAAAGAGAGGCTACGGACCTATGATCATCAATAGGATCTCCATGAGCGGAGCAGTACAATTGGCCACATTAGAGGGTGATATTCTCCCAAATTATATTAGCGGTTGCAGAGTCAAGTTGTATCAGGAACCCCTCACGGAGGAAATGCTTAGTCGACTCAACACTGCTAAGAAACGCAAAGAGGAAGAAAAGAGAATTAGAGAAGAGGCTCAAGCAGAGGCTTTAGAACGCATCAGAAGGATGAAACTACGAAGGCAAGGTAGAGTTCAGCCTGAAGCGAATGACTATGCAGACCAAGGATTTCCCATGGCCATGTGTGAAGTCGCAGGAACAAGCTCGCATAGGATAGTCGATAGACGTCCTTTCGTAACCCTAGATATAGGACAAGGAAAAAGTGCAAGGACTGTAAGAGCCTTGATTGACTCAGGTGCAGCCACTAGTGCTGTTAGAATGTCTTACTGTCAAGAGTTACAGTTAACCGTCCAACCTATGGAAGCATACCTCATAGGATTGGGAGGCGTGGAGACCCCTTGCATGGGCGAGGTGGAACTCCCCCTCTACCTTCACGAGGAGGCAATGACCGTTAAAGTACTAGTGTGTCAGGATGAGGATCTCACTGAGCCTCTTGTCCTGGGTCAAGATTGGATTTATGACCAAGCAGTCAATCTAAACCTAAGAAGTGGACTTCTCCAGGTTTGGGTCAATCATAGTCGAGTTACGGTAGAATTAGACAATCAAGCACTCAAGGAACTAGGAAAGGCACAGACTCCTGGTCCTTCCAGGGGTACACATGAAGATGACCATGCTGTTCTTGTCCAAAACTATGTGTTGCAGAGGAATGATATTCGCAAAAAAGGAGTCAGGGATGCAAAGGAACTCCCTTCTTTTCCAAAGGCTAGAAAGAGGCAGCAACCCAAGGTGGATCAGAGGCAGAAGAAGCAGGGTACTACCTATGTCAGCGATCAAAAGTACCTGCGCAGCAGAACAGCCCAACAAATAGATCAGGTATGGGTGCGGAAAGGCGAACGACCAGTTGCACCACCGTCAACTACAGGGGCAAAGCCTCTTATTAGTGACCAACAACGCAACGCTAATAAGAAGTTTTTCAGAAAATCTTCTGCTAAAGTAAAATCTATTTGGGTGCCCAAGAAGTCGATGAAGGCAAGCCCACAATCAAGACAAATTTGGGTGCCTAAGGCTTGCTTGATGGCACAAATAGCTACGCTGAGGCCACAACTTAAACAGCATAACGCAGCGACGCATACTACCAGATTTCACTCGTTCTCGACACTCATGTACACACCAAAACCCAAGAGCGTACATGTAATCAATTGTAAATGGGTCCCAAAAAGGCCTCATCTGCAAACCACGACATCGAGAAGGCTCTGTAGAGACTCTCCGAAACCGAAGGCAAAGCCCATTCACTGCATTTGGCAGCCTAGGGCCTGTAATAAACCCCCCGACCCCAATTTGTAAATTCATAACCCACTTACTAACTGCAATAGTTTCCTAGGACAACACAATCACTAACTACACACACTGCCTTCATGCACTTACTAACCACTAACTCACCATCCATCTCATGTTAATGTTGTAACGGGGACAACAACAGATTTATTTTGTCCAGTCCGATGTTAACACTTGGTTCTATATTCTCACAGAACCACTCAGCAAACAGGCCATGGCAGAAGTAGGTACCAGCTCTCAAGCCGGATCTGGTCCCCAGATAGTGGACATAGAAACACTTCTCCTTGAGCCACGCCTCACTGCAAGACCGCAAGAGCTTCAAGATGTGCATGTGCTCCCCATCCAGGATCCTCCTCAAGGACACACTTCTCAAGTGGGTAAGCATGCGCATTGGTTCAGTGATGTTGCTGGACCACTGGGCGATGGAACCTACTTCTGGGAAGCAGAATTGGAGTTCAATGGCAAATGGGGTCGATACCACTTTTTCACACGCGAATTTGAAAGCTACCAAAATGCTGAAGTCATGAGATCAGTTTGGGTCAAAGCAGGTGTGGAAAGTTATTTCAGGACTCACTTACCAAAGCCGGATTTTTTACGATGCTCTTATCTGATCAGTACCATCACGCCAAGCAGAGCCAAGGGCGGCGACAGCACCTTTGTGTTGCCATCACTGCTGCCGGGTAATGAGCTCAAAAGATTCAAGTTGAGCCTCAATCTGGTAAGAGAAGCGTTGGGTATGTACGGCATGCACATCCCAACAGAAAAGGAAACCATGGTCCCAGGTCGAATGAAGCACAAGGATCTGAATAAGTTGAAGGATATGGTAGCCATGACACCTACCATTGCGCTTCACCTGCGCACCATCATGCAACACTTCGCGTTTCCCGCCCAAGAACGATTCACAATGCCCCCGAAAAAAATATGGTTCAGTTTATATCTAGCAGAAACCGAAAGCCTGCCCATCAATGTGCCACACTGGATCATAGACCAGATCCACCTAGCGCATCAAAGGTGGAACAAAAAACAGAAGAATGTGCTCCACGGGTGTTGCGCTTTGACCAGAATAATCTATAGATGCTTGGCTTATGACGTGCCTGTTCAGCGGGCACTCGTATGGTCCCGAGTCCAAGAATTCCAAAGAAGACTATCAACAGCAGGCCCCCCATCCAAGAAGATGAGGGGGGGAGTCCAACTACCCTGTGCTCAACCAAGGGGAGCTACCGCTACACCAGAAATCACTCCTCCCCAGACACGACGAGTTAGGCCATTCACAATCCGGTTACCAAGACCAAGCACGGAGGGGCCTAATCTGGTGTTTCCACCCATTCCATCCGATTTGGAATTTCCGCAGGGATTTACTCTTGAGGACCTCACGGATGAAGAAATTGCCAGATTAATCTATGACTCTAACCTCGAAGCGGAAGCAGCGCGAGCTCAGGAACCACGACCCAAAACAACATCGGCCCCCACCCAACCACAAACTATAGAAGTCGATGCAGATGAACAAGAGGCAGGAGGAGATGAAGAAGAGGCCGACGAAGAACAACACCAAGAATATGACGAACTCTCCGAGTTAGCAAGTGCCCCAGCATATTCGGCACAAGTCAAGAGACTATATCGAACCATGCGACTGGTTCAGGAACAGCATAAGATGTCTCTAGAACAGGGCAAAAGACTCATGAACGACTTGCTCGCGGAGGAAGGTGTGGACGAGTTGTTCATTGAGTCTATGAACCTTCATGCCGACGCTGTAGGACTGGACGAGGCCATCCATGAGGCTATGGCCTACATCCACAGGTTTGAAAAAAGAGTTCCCGTTCGTCCCAGGAGGTCCGGGAAGCAAATTCACATCAATACATCAGCACCAGGCGAGTCAGCGCAAGCAGAAGAATATCACGAAGCACCGTTGTCACCACCATCCCCACCTCACACTACACAATTCACTCCACCACAGGGCACTAGCACTACCACATCCACTACCACTACCATTGTCATGGGCATCCCACTCTCCCCGGGAATCCAAGTCGGGGGAGTCACCATGCCGACCTTCACCACCCTGTTCACCGATGTCACATCCACTCCACCCACGATTCCCATCTACACCGTCACTCAAACAGTTGACACGATGGAAACATCACCAGCCACAGCACCGCTCCCTCCCCCCATGCCACCATCACCCATACCTCCTCCACCCACATCTCCACTTACATCCACAGCATTCACCTCTCCCATTCCCGCCCCCATTCCCCCTGCATCATTATTTAATGTAAATAACATATTTTTTGCATTAAACCAATGTGTATATCAGCTCCAACATGAGTACAAAGCTCTGGACAACCGGTATCAGCAACTGGAAACGCACCACCAGAACTTACAAACACAATTTCACATTCTACACACAGAAAATGCAGAACTGAATCAACGCTACGCGGCGCTTGAGCAGGCTCACCAAACCTTATCGGCAGCACCCCAACCATCGACAGAATCAGGTGCCAAACAACTAGAGGCTTTACTCGAGGTATACCAAGCCGATAATCTCAAAGTTCGGCGTAACTTGGCACTTCTCAGAAAACACATGGCGGCCGCCCTTGAGGAAAACAAGAGACTGCAGCAGCAAAATGAAGCAAATCTAGAAGCTGCAATGGAAGGCTCTCCACACGAAATTGATCCAGAGCAATTTAAAGCTGTGCCCTCAGAGACAATGAAGACCATCCTGGACGGCTATGCAGATCTATTAGAAGCGCATGATGACTTGGAAAGGGAACGTGACGCGCTGCGCAATCAACTCCAAGAGCAACAGACAGTACCCAAAGTCACAGAAACGACCACGACTTCAGAAGAAGTCATGGCATTGAAAGAGCAGGTGGCTGAATTACAGGCACGATTACTCACACATGAAAGGCAACCCTCTCCAGTGGTCGAACCTGAACCCGAGGATTTGGTACCCATCGAGGTAGATGAGACGTATGAGGAACCTTACGTTCCTATGCCAATGCCAGGTGGTGAACAAACCGCAGAAGGAATGGATACGCTAGAAATCGAAGTACCTGAGTGGCTCCAAACACTAGAGAAAACGGCATCAACTCATGAAGATCGAGTCGCAGTTCAAATCCAATCTATGGCAAAGATAGAGGACACTATTATTAAATCAGAATACTTCCGCAGCATGTCCCACCATAGATGGATCGGAACCAATGATGATCAATACGTGCCCTATTGTATACTCCTGGCGGACTACAATGCAGAAATCCAACACAAATGTGGCAAACCTCCAACGTTTGCTACACAATTTGGGCCAGATGACATCCCAGAGAGCGCTAAAAAAGGATCCATTCATCAACCCACTTGGAGGATCCGACTCCTCGAAACCTATCCGGAGATGGTTCGCACCTGGACGAATATGCCCCTTTTTATTAAATATAACCCTTGTTATGTTCCTGTACTCCGCAGGCGCACATGGCCAGAGTTTACCATTGCAGTCAAGAATATCAAGGGATGCGCCAAATGGTTAAACTACGTCTATCTAGCACCCCCTCAAGGGCCTCCCACCGTCAATTACATGATTTCCACTATACGGCACTGGAGCCTCCGATTAAAGAATACCCCTGATGTAATGGCCCAGATGTGCATGAAAATTTTTGAGTTAATGCTTATTACATTCAGGACATTCAAGAATATCAAAGACCCACACTTCTCAGGCGTCGGATTCCTTACAGGAAACCAAGATTTGGTATATGACATGAGCACCACTCCTTCCATAGAGGTGATATATGCTTGGCACGCTAGAATAAAATACCTCCCGGCCTGCTTTAAACAAACATTCGAAGAGATGTTCATAACAGGGTTCTGGGAATACCACTCAGAAATATTTGTACCCAGACCCTCACATCTCCTCCATTTATTTGCTGTGGAGCGAACCATTCACTCAGAGCAGTTACGGGTGACACATCCAGATGTCCCAGGGCCAGTCAATTGGGATGCATTGCTGACAGATCTAGCAAGGGGACTCAGGTTAGAAGAACACCACCTCGCCGCCGATGTTGTACAATACTACGTACAAAAAGCAGCTAGACAAGGGTCTGTCAGGGGCGACAGACGCGAGAGTGGGGGGGGTGTTGGCAGTAGCCTTGGTACACCAGGACGTACAAGACATGAAAGTCAAAGAAGGGAGTCAGAGCGAAGGGACAGCACAAGCAAACAGGGCAGTCAAAGAAGATCTGGCAAGTAGGCAAATATTTTTTCAAGACAAAGAAATGGACATGCAGGGAGAAAGAGCAAGTAGGGAGCTCGAAGATATGTCTGACAGATCACTAGAAGAAATCCCTACAACAACAGTGATTTTTATCACTAACCATCATTGTAAATATCATTTCACATTTTTGTAGCTCCATTTTGTGCAAGCCAAGGAGTCCTTGAGCTTGAGGAGCCTTAGAAGTAGTTGCGTACCAATTTTCGTATTTTTTAGATTTCGTTTGAGCCCCCAAATAAGCCCTAGAACCTAATTTTTAACTAGGCCGGACACTAGGTCTGGACAGGGCCAAAAGCTAGTCAAAAACTATAAAAAGAGCTAGAGAGCTCATTTTTGGGGTTAGATTGTAATTGGAACGAACTTGTAAGAGCTTATGAAAGTAATCTAAAGAACTCCATTGATTCTCTCTCTTTGTCTTGCTGTGTGTGTGCGTGTGTGTGTATGTGTGTGCATGCTTGTGTGCTTCTCACTCACGCACTTGTGCCGCCACTTGCTCGAGGTCTTCATACCATCCTCACGTCTTCCCGGATTGACATTAAAGGAGGTGCTACTCATCACTGAGCTACAAATGCTCGTACAATTTCTGCACTATTTCCTTGTCCTATCTCTAAGGTTACAAAAGGACGTCGATCAATTATTCTATGGGAACTTACACCTGAGACTTCGCACATAGCCACATGATATCCTGGGTCTGCATAGGCATCTGTCTTAGGCTGATCTCTACCCTGTCTTCTCAATTTCATTCGTCGGATGCGTTCCAATGCTTGCTTGTGCTTCCTCTCGGATTCGTTTTTCTTCTTCCTTACGTTTCTTGGTAGTGTTGAGTCGATTGAGCATTTCCTCAGTGAGGGGTTCTCGATATAGTTTGACTCTGCATCCGCTAATGTAACTAGGGAGAACATCATCTTCTAGTGTAGCTAATTGAACTGCTCCACTTGTTGAGATCCTATTTATGATCATGGGCCCATAGCCTCTCTTCTCTAATTTCCGTGCATGTTGCTTCAAAGTGTAGACTAGGACTAGGTCTCCTGCTTTCAAGCCCTTATCCTTCACATGTGCATCAAAGTATGCCTTCTGTCTTTTCTTAGCTACATATATCCCTGCGGCAGCTCTCAGTCTTGTTTCCCCTAGTCGTTCTAGGTCAAAGATTCTAGAGGAGAGCTCATGGCCTGTCCAGTCATGCTTTTTTGCTACTTTCAATGTAGGTCTCAAAAAGTCCAAAGGTAGCACTGCATTTTGGCCAAATACCATCTGAAAGGGTGTGGCTTGGAGCACCGTTCTGTAGGCAACTCGGTATGCCCAAACAACATGGTGTAGCTGTTTGTCCCAATCAGAGCGTTTATTATTCACTAATTTTGTCAGCATATTGCATAGAATCTTATTTGTGCTTTTGGCTTGTCCATTAGCTTGTGGATGATAGGGGGCAGACTTCTTGTGTATCACCAAGAACACTTGAAGAAGAGTTTCAATGACCTCATTCAAGAAGTGAGCGCCTCTATCACTTACTAGCTCTATAGGTAGCCCGTATCTTGTGAACACATTCTCAAATAAGAACTTAGCTATCGTTTGAGCATCGTTCTTCGTTGTGGCTTTCACTTCTACCCATTTAGTCAGATAATCAGTGGCAACAATGATATACTCTGCATGGGAACTCTTAGCTGGGGGGTTAATAGGACCTACAAAGTCTATTCCCCACTTAGAGAATGCACGTCCACCCATCATAGGCTTCAAAGGCATATCATCTTTCCGTATAGGATACTAAGTTCACTGACAAACATCACAGCTCTTCACATAGGTATGTGCGTCCATGTGAAGGGTTGGCCACCATAATCTTGCAAATAAGATTGCCTTGATCACCCAATTTGGTCCAAAGTGTCCTCCTCATGCACCTTGGTGAGCAGTTTCCAAGATCTAAGATATTCACTCTTGTGGACACATAATCTGAGATAACCATCTTTACCACACTTGTATAAGTTATCTCCAATGAGTGAGTAGTCTAAAGCTTCTTGTTCTAAGCTTCTTCGCCTAGCCAAAGTCATATCCTGAGGGAATTTTTTCATCCTCAGGAAGGCTGCCAATGGTTCGCTCCAATCTGGTATTAGAGACACTTGGTACAGTGTAGCATACTCCACAGGTGGTCTAATACGATAGACTAGGAATTCCTTGCACAACTTATGGACATCTGCTTCCATAGTCGGCCAGTGCACTCCACGTCTCTTTAGTGTCTATAGAGTTCTTTGCCTCGAATAGTGTTGCTCTAATGCACCTACATGTGCTAATTGCAACCATTTTGCATACTCCTCTTATTCCACACAACAAGCTAATATTCCTTGATCTGTATGCTTGTACATACTTCTTGCCATGATATGGTACTTTTGGGCTTTTACTACCTCCCTATCTTGTGTGTTTATTATTGGGTGGTTAGGCCTGTATGTCAATACTGGCACTAATGGCTTAGCCCACTGAGGTACCACTTCCAAATTAAACAAGTAAGCATCAGGAAGGTCATCTAATACTCCTTGTGGGGCCTCTCTAGATGTGAGCCTCGAGAGATGATCTGCTCTCAAGTGAGTCTTACCTTTCCTCACCACTACCTCAAAGTCATATTCCATTAGTAAGAGAAACCATCGTACTAATCTACTTGTATTGCATCGCTTGTTTACCAAGTACAACAGTGCTTGATGATCAATAAAAAATTTAAACTTATTTGCAAGCAAATAGTGTCTAAACTTTTTAACCGCATATACTATGCCTAATCCTTCTTGTTCAATGGTTGTATAGTTTCATTCAGTTGCATTCAACTATCTACTAGCATAAGCAATTGGAAGATCCATATTACCTTCACCTGTAGGTTGTGCAAGTACACACCCAATAGCATAATTGGATGCATCTTCGTGAACATGAAAGGGCTTATTCCAATCTGGTGTAGTCAAGATTGGTGCTGAACATAATCGCCATTTAAGCTCATTGAAAGATTCCTCACATTCTTCCGTCCACTCAAAGTTAGTCAAAAGTCTGTACAGAGGCTTTGCAATGATGGCATACATGTGTATAAGACGTCGGTAATAACCACAATGCCCCATGAAAGCTTGTAATTCCTTGACATTCTTTGGCCTAGGTAGTTCTGTGATGGCTCTCACTTTCTCTTCGTCAGTGGATATGCCATTCTTTGACACTATGTGTCCTAGAATCTTGCCTTGCCTGACCATGAAAACACATTTTTATAGGTTCAAGCCGACTTGATATTCTCTACATTTGTCAAAGATTTGCTTAAGTTCAGGTATATGTGTCTGTCTAATGTTGGAATGAGCACATCAACATAGACTTCTAAATTCTTCCTTAGGAATTCTTTAAACACATGGCACATCAGTCTCTGAAAGGTTGTTGGTGCATTGGTAAGACCAAATGGCATTACTCGAAAGGCAAATATGCCCCACTCTATGGGAAAAGCCATCTTATGCTGATCTTCTGGAGCAATGGCTACCTGATTGTAGCCAAAAAACCCATCGAGGAAGCTGTACACTTCCTTGCCTCCTACTCTTTCTAAGAGATGTTCAGTGATAGGAAGTGGATAGTTATCTCGAATGGTGGCTACATTAACCTTCTTCAAGTTAATGCATACACGTAACGTCCCATTCTTCTTAGGCACCACCACAATGGGGGATACCCATTTAGTGTGCTCAATTTCATAAATGAATCCAACTTCCACCAGTCCATCTATCTCCTCTTTGATCTTAGTAGCATAGTTATCGCTATATATGTATGGCTTTTGCTTAGATGGTTTGGCATCTGAGGTCATGGGGTTAGTGTGTGAGCATATGCCAGGGTCTACACGTTTCAAGTCTTTGTAACTCCAAGCCAATACATCTCTGTATTCTCTTAGCAAGGCTATCAACTCATACTCCTCTTCCTCAGTGAGGTCACGTCCTATGTAGGTGCATCTTTCTTCTCCTTCTTCTATGGCTAGAACTATTTTCTTGGTGGTTTCTTTGTTATCATAGGCCTCTCCTGCTTGCGCCTCATGCTTAGGCATTCTTATCATGACTCTCCTATCATCTATTTCATACTTCTTAAAGTTTTCAGGGACCTCAAACAAAGATTCTTCTTCCCCTCCTGTGACTTCTCTCTTCTTCCTCTTCTTGCCTTCGTTCTTAGTGGTCACTTGTGTGGTTAATCTCACTTCATTCATAATTTCTGCGTGTCTCTAAGAGTGAGCTTCTACTTCGTAAAAATATTCCTCATCTGATGCAAAAGGGGGGTCCATAATAATTGACTCTAGATCAGAGTCACTTGCATCCTCGAATGCAGCAGTACTAGGTTCGCATTCTTTCAAAACCAAATCAGACATGATTGGATCTATTGTGAAAACTGAAATGTCATAGCCTTCCTTGTCACAATGGGGTGTCCATTGTTCTTCATTGATGGCCACATCCATCGTTGCTAAAATTTCTGCCCAACCATGAGGTTCAAACTCTTCGTCAGGGAATACTACAGGTGCATAGGGTGGGTCTTGAACTGATCTATGGGTTTCCTTCGCACCTACCTCTCTGGATTTTTCTCTCTCCTCTTCTTCTACTGCTACTTTACACATCCATAAATGGGTGTCTTCATGCATCCATGAGGATCCTGATCCTAAGGAGTGCACTGAATCAGTATCATCCTTGGCTCTATGGATGGGATTCCATTGAATGGGGGTTACGTCTCTATGAGAATAATCCTTGAGATTGACTTTGGTTGTAACACCTAAGTTTTGCAAGTATAAGGAATTGGTTCCCCAATCTTGTACCACTTGCAACTGCCACATGAATGGTCTTCTCAGAATCATCTCATAGGCTTGATTTTTGCTAAAGTCACATATAGCAAAAGTGTGCTCAAACTCTACACCACATGTAGTGAGAATTATTCTGTCTAGCAGACCTAAAGGTCTCTCAATGTGACCATCGGCCATCTGCAATTTCGTTCTCGTTGGTCTGAGTGCTGGCTTGCCCCATCGCTTCCATAGGGAAGTGGTAGCAATCGCAACTCCTACACCTGAGTCCAAAATTGCCTTGGTTGTGTATCCTTGATGGGTAATGGGAAGATAGGTGTTTCCTTCTTCTCCTTCACTCATGTCTCCTATCTTGTCCAAGGGTATCTCTGGCACTGTTCTATGAGATCCTACTTGGGAACGAGGTTTTGCTACTTCTGGCACTTGATTAGCTACATGTTTCCATATTTATGGCCTAACCTTGAGTAGCTCTTCTAAAGTGAGATTGCACTGCACTTTAGTGTTTTTGACGACCTCCATGTTCCTAGGTATGACTGAGTCTTCGTTTCTTACCATGACTGTGGGAGCTCTCATGCAAGTAGACTGAGCTTCCCATGGGCCTGTGAAATGGGGTAGTTCTTGCAAGGAATTAGACTCGAAGTCTAATCTCTCATGGGATTGGGTACTCTCTTACTCCTCATAAATGGAAGGAATGTCTTGTAGGAATTGATCGTGCGCATCATCCACAAGTTCAATGGGAGGAGGAGCTTCACTCTCTTTAGCCCATTTCTCTTCTTGAATCTCTCTTAGAAATTATGGGGAATACCTATTCATAGAAGAAGATGTGTCAGGTTCTGTGGAGTTAGGCACATAAGCTTCTTGGGTAGGAAGGCTTATCCTTTCGGTTGCCTTGTCCTTATTTTGAGAGGCTGGGTCCTTTTTTGACTGTGCAATTAGCCTCTCCAATCTTTCTAGCAGTCCATCAAAGTGCAACTGTGTCTTAGCTGAACTAGAGAAGTTAAAGAGCCGACTGGCTTCAAACATGGTTTGAGCCAATTCCACCATCTTAGCACAAATTTTGGTTCATTCAAGCTCTAGTTCCGCTCTAGGGTAACACTTTACATGATCAGTTACATTTTGCCCTTCTTGGATTCTAGCCTGATATGCTTTAAGCATCATGTTTAGATCCTCGAGAGTGGGATCTGCTAAGACTGATCCTACTCTAGGGGGTGGTGGGATTGAGTGAGGTGGGTTGGAAGGTGGTGGGTTGGATGGAGATGGGAATGGTGGTGGTAGGGTAGTGTGAGAGGGAGTTTGAGATGTGAGGTCAATTATGTTGGCTTTTTTTTCTCTTAGACTTTCCTCGAATTCACTCATTTTCTTTCCCCATTTCCTTTTCATTCTTTTGCGGCTATCCCTGCAAGCTCTTGTCCTCTTCTTAGTCATGCTCTCAGTCTCACTAACCTCAGAACTCTTTTCTGGGCCTAACCCTTGGTTTTGCTGTAAAGCTTGAGCTCTAGTGACCACTTGCACAGGGGCAGTGGAAGTTACACTTCTTGTAGAGTCTACGACTAACCTAATAACATTGATTGGAGTTATTTACAGTGCATTGTTAGGATTCTTATGACAACCTCACAAGAGATGCTCGTTTCCACAATCGGGAAAAAATCCTTGCATTGTCACATATTGGGTTTGTGTAGGTGCAGGCATAGGGCAATCATGAATGAGGTGATCTCCCTGACATTGATAACATGGTCCTCTAGGAAATGGGGGTCTTACCTACCTAGGTTGAGGTCTAGAGTTGGGGTTTGTGTACATGAAATTTGGGTACTTTGGCTCCCAACTAGGTTCACTCAGATCTTCATAATAATATGACTCGTTATGCTCAGGTGACTGCATGTAGTGAGCCTCTGGACTATCAATGTGAGTCGAATCAAAACTATGATCACTAGGGTCGCTTTCTGAAAGAAATGGTGTTACTGGGACTATGGCCCTATTCAAATTCTCTTCTGCAGCTGCATACTTTACTGGAGTCACATTGGCTAGAGCAGGGCGTTGTTGTGCTAGAACTGGTTGAGGTCTCTGCTACCCTTGATAGGGTGGTTGATAGGGTTGTTGGGGCCTACCGTACTGCTATGGTGGGTATTGGTTCTAGTATCTGCCCTGTTGTGGATATGGTTGTGGGTAAGGTTGTCTAACTGCTTGCTTATTGTATGGGCAATCTTACGCAGTGTGATTAGTGTATCTCCTTTCGATGGTGTAGTATTGGTTGCTAGGGCTCACTTGGGGTTGAGCCATAATGGGACATACATTCGCCTTATGGTTACCTCCACAAGTGTAGCATATTTTCACTGGGGCAAACCTTGGTATTTGTTTGCTTGAGACTCCTAACGTTTGAGCTACTTTCTCTGCAAGTTCTTCAATGGATGTGGATTATGTGGATATGAGGCTAGTAGAACTATCTGAATCTCTATGGATTTTTGAAAGCTCTACTTCCTCCCCTAGGTTATCGTCAATGTCGATGCACATGCGTACACACTCTTCTATGGTCCTAGGGTCCTTTAAGTACACATATGATCTCAATGTGGTACTTAGCAGCCCATCCAAGAATAAAGCCACTTGTTTGGCTAGTGTGGGTAACTCTGGAACAGGGCATCTCTCTAGGCATTGTCTAGACCTTCTTCTTGCAAGTCTAACGGTCTCTTGAGGTGTCTACTTGAAGATGTGAATTAGTGAGGAAGAATTATGCCTTATGCCACTCTTAGAGAATTCAGTAATGAAAGCCTCTAGAAGTTGGTCTATGCTCCTAAACTGTCTCTCATTTAGTGGTTGAAACCATGTAAGGGTTGTGTTCCTAAGGGTTAGACCAAAAGCATTGTACTGAGTGAATAGGTCCTCAACTTGTTCAGCTCTCAAGACTTGCCTAAACTCGGCCACATGATCATATGGGTCTCCAGTGCCATCGAAGTAATTCTTCATGGACTTAACCAGCTGGGTTGGCCTCAAGGTTCTAGTGTGTTCCCTAGGCCTTGGCAAAGGAAAATAATCAGCATTTCTTTGGTTTCTTAGGGCTCTTGGTCTCTCAGTTTCCACTCTATCCGTCTCTGTTCTCATCCTTTCTCTTCCCAAGGGGTTGGAAAAAATTACCTCTGGCCTGTCTCTACTTCTGTCTCTTTGAGCTCCATGAGCTTGGGATGTTCCAGCTCCTTGGTGGCCATAAGAGACATTAGATCTTGGTTGGGGAAAAATAAATTCACCCTTCCAAGTGTAGGCATGCCTACCATGCTCTGTGACCACAAAGATCCTCTCTGAAGTATTGTCTAAATATATCACTTTGCTTGGGCTATCAGGATCTTTGAACTCATAGATTGTGATTGTTCCTACCTCGATTAGCAGATCAGGCTTATACCTCCAAAAGGCTTCATTGGTCTCTCCGTTTAAGAGCAAATCTTGCTCTTATTGTCTTGGGGAACTCACTCTAGTGTGATAATTCTAGTGAGAACTGATTTTCCTTGAGGGGTTTTTGGCTCTCCACCTATGTTCCCTTGCTCTAGGTCTCCTATGTCCGTTTCTGGGATCACATTACCAAATTCAACTGTCCTGTCTGGGTAGGTGGTGACCACATACATGGTTCCTTCTTTGTCCAAGTATGCACCATTTGACTGCTGGATGTTCGAGTCCAATGGGTTGGTCCGGGTTTTTAATTTGGACCACGGCTCTTCTTAGGCCGTCCTCATAGATGCTAGCACCTAATCGGTTGGTCCTAAGGTATTCCAATTGAGTCTTATAAGGGCCTTCAACCTTTTGTAAGTAAGCCACTTCTGAACTTCCTGTGGGTCGCTCCATACCTTGAGACATCTCTGATTCGCTAGTTTCAGAGCTAGGATAGTGTGAATAATTTCTCAACTACTGGGCCCAAGACCTAGCAGTGTGATTGACACTAGCCTTTGAAGACCTAAGGCTTTGTCTATCTCTCCCTAGATGTCGTCCTCATTTGAGGTTCATATGCCTGCTTTCACAACTACAATTTTACCCAAGTACAACCTCGTTGCAGATCACTTCATATCAGTCACTTGGTTCTTTTTTAGTTGATTATCGTCTTTATGAGCTTGTCTGATATCACGTCGTCAGGAATATTTGAGTGATTTTCCGCGCTTTAAATTGATTGCACCACGTTAAATTCTTTTTCCTTTAGAGTTATCGATCACAAAAAGATTATGTTTCAACTTGAACTTGAGTGCTTAGGTAGTCTTCAACTTGATAGATGCCTATCGTCACCCTAACTTACTTCTAGCACGATTTACACTTAGGCTAAGCTAGGAATTGACAAAGGGTGTTGAGAATAATCCAACCTCAAGTTGCTTTTCCCTTGCCCTTGGAAGCCCATGAAGTGTGTTCCCAAGCCCTCACTCAATCTTGCCTTGAATGCCTTTCGAAGCTCTTAGTGGACTTGTAAAAAGTCCTAAAGTTAGCTCAAGATTTGAATTCAATTGACACAACAAAACATTTTCATTCATGTAACTCATAGACCAAATTGCTCCTTTGTCTTTATGTAAAACATTCCTAGAGATTCCTCAGTTTTCCTACCCCAAGGTATAGGCAACTTCAAAATAGCCTATCTATTACTCCCCGTATTAGTTTTACTCCGAACGAGCTTTTGAATGAGCCTAAGATCACTTCGAACGGATTTTGTATGTGGAAGTTATGACAGTTCAGGGTTGTAGGGTTATAATAGGGTTCGAAACAGGCTAGCAGGCAAACATGATTTTTCTCAAATTACTAGTGTAGGGACCTCACAAAGTGCTAATTACTTAATAAGCATGCCCAAAATTTACCCCAAAATTTAGAAATAAAACCCTAAAAATTTAGCCAAAAAAGCCTATCAATCATGATCGATAGGTCTATCAATCGCGATTGACAGAGGTGTCCGTCGGGACCTATCAATCACGATCGACACGTCAGTCATGATTGATGGTGTCAATCGCGATCGCCAGAGTCGGTCGTGGGGTCTGTCAGTCGCGATTGATGGTGTCAATCGCAATCGACACTTTTTCCGCAATTTTCACCATAGTTTCAGTCAATCGGGATTGTGTCCATCACGATGGACACGTAGGCATGCAAATTTTGGTGTCAATCGTGAAAATTTAGTCGATCGCGATCCATGGTGTCAATCGCGATTGATTGAGTCCTACGTGGCAGTCAGTCGTGGTCTATCGATCGCGATTGACAGGGTCTAGCGGTCGCGATTGACAGAGTCTATCGATTGTGATTGATAGAGTCTATCGATCATGGTTGTCAATCATGATCGATAGTGTCGGTCGCGATTGAGAGAGGATCACAGAATTTTTTAGTTTTAAGTTGTGATTTGGAATGTGCTTATCATGCATGTCATGCTGTTGTACTTTGTTTTACCAAATATCAAAATTTTCTATCGATCGCGATCGATAGAGGTCAATGCCTTGGGGACTGTGTAAAGTTTTTTTGTACCTGTGCAACCTACTAGAGATGATGATACAGCCAACACCTACAAGAACACTCAAGAAACAGGCAAAAACAACGCACACAACTCGCTCTCTAGCTCTCTCTCACAAGTGAAATGAGGGAAATGGAAAGGAGAAGGTGATATGACCAAAAACCTGAAATTTTCGTGATGATGGAGATGGAGGTGGGAGATGGTGAGGATGATGATGGTGAAGTAAGAAAGAGAAAAATAAGGAAAAGTAAAGAAATTACCTACAATGCCAACGTCACAACTCTACGTCTTACCATCACACGCTCGTCCTCAAAGCTCAATCCCCGGCAATGATGCCAAAATTTGGTGTAGCTCAGTGATGAGTAGCACCTCCTTTAATGTCAATCCGGGAAGACATGAGGATGGTATGAAGACCTCGAACAAGTGACGGCACAAATGTGTCAGTGAGAAGCACACTAACATGCACACACACGCGCACACAAGGCAAGACAAAGAGAGAAACAATGGAGTTCTTTAGATTACTCAAAAAGTCTCATACAAGTTCAAATCTACAACAAGCTAACCTCAAAAATGAGCTATCTAGCTCTTTTTATAGTTTTGGACTAGCTTTGGTCCTATCCAGACCTAGTATGCAGCCTAGTTAAGAATTAGGTTCTAAGGCTATTTTGGATGCTCAAACGAGCTCTGAAAATTATGAAAATTGGTGCATAAATACTACTAATACTCCTCAAGCTCGAGGACTCCTCGGCTTGTACAAAATGGAGTAGGAATAATCGAAAATGATATTTACAATGGTGTGGAGTGACTAAAATCACTATTTGGGAAATATTAATTCATGAAAAATGATAGGGGTATTTGTCAGATCTCCGTTGACTGCTTTGCCTACTTGGCCCTTCTCGTTGGCTTCCTTGTCTCGTAAGTCCTTGACTGCCCTGACCACTACCAACATGGATTCAACCACTTTTGATTTTTCACTTTTACATCATGTAAATATTCAAAGATTTACAAGAGATAGTTCACAAGCGAACTCTTCAATCTTCATACATTGCCTTCTCTTTAAAGAAACTCAAGCCAATACTTAGGCTTGTCATAGTCTTGCTCCAACAGCTCCCCCTCAAGCCAAGTATGCTTCAGGTTTTCAATCTTGAAGAATTACCTGTAACCCCATCATAGCCTTGAACTTGCAAAGCTTTGTACCATCCAATGCTTTGGTTAGAATATCTGCACATTGTTGATGAGTGGACACATATGATATTTGAATTTCCTTGCTCAGAACTTTCTCTCTTACATAGTGATAATGAACTTCAATATGTTTAGTCCTTGCATGAAAAATTGGATTAGCAGCTAAGTGAATAGAACTCATATTATCACAAAAAATAGTTGGAGTCCCAAATTCCAATCCAAGATCTGTGAATAGTGTCTTCATCCACATAGCTTCTTGAGTAGCTATGACAAGACCTCTATATTAAGACTACGTGGAAGAGAGAGCAACTGTAGGTTGCTTCTTGGATGACCATGAGATAAGCTTTGAACCTGCAAAAGTGAGATACCCTAAAGTGCTCCTTCTATCTTCCTTGTATCTAGCTCAATCTGCATTAAAGAATAGATTTAGACCTAAATCAGATACATAAAGTCCTTCATTTATAATCCCTTTGGGATACTTGAGTATCCTTTTGGCAGCTTCCATGTGTGGTTTCCTAGGTGTGTGCATAAATTGACTTAGCACACTCACACTATTGCATATATCTACCCTTGTCAATGTGGCATAGTTTAAACTACCCACTAGACTCTGATATGTTGTGACATCCTTTATGAGTTCACCTTCATGTGAGCTCAGTTTGTGATTAACCTCCACTGGAGTGCCTACAATCTTACAATCTTGCATCTTGAATTTTGCCAACATGTCCTTAATGTATTTTCTTTGAGTGAGAAACAAACCATGATCTTTGTAGACAATTTCCAATCCTAGGAAGTAGGTAAGTGATCCCAAATCACTTATCTTGAATTCTTCTTTCATATGTTCTTTGATTCTCTTCATGCCATCTGTATCATTTCTTGTAAGTATACTATCATCTACACATACACATAAGTAGATGACTTCAAAATTGCTCTTTTTAATAAAGAGTGATGGATCTAGTTTTCTTGGTTGAAAGCCTTTATCCTGCAAGAATGAAACAAACCTGTAGTTCCAAGCTCTTGGAGCTTGCTTGAGACCATACAATGCTTTGTTTAGTTTACATACATAATCAAGATACACTTGATCTCAAAACCACGTGGTTGTGCCATATATACTTCTTCTGTTATCCATCCATTAAGAAATGCATTTTTTACATCTAATTGGAGTATCTTCCAATTCTTGGAAGAAGCAATACTAAGCAAAACTTCGATTGTAGGCATCTTTGCTACAAAGAAAATGTTTCTTCATAATCAACTCCTTGAGTTTGTGCAAAGCCTTTTGCTACAAGCCTTGCCTTATACCTATTTATAGAACCATCAGAATTCTTCTTGAGTTTGTAGATCCACCTTGAACCTATTACCTTTATGGATGAAGTCTTGGGAACCAGATCCCAAGTTTTGTTTTCCTCAAGTGCTTCAATTTCCTCCTTCGTTGCATGCCTGCGTTCTGGTTTTACCTTGGATTCTTCAAATGATGAGGGCTCCTCTTGATTTATATCCTGTGCTATGTAGATAGAGTGCTTAATAACTAGAGTGGTGTCAAAACCATACCTTTCTGGCTTCTTCTTTTCCCTCATAGACCTTCTTAGGCCATGATGTGATGATTTTGCATCTTGTCCAAGTTCCTGCAATTTTGCTTTACCTTTGGACTTCCATGCCTTGATCTTTTCCATCTGAGTTTCTTCATCATCTTTTGAGGTGTCTTGCTCTTAAATTTTAGGCTGATTTTCTTTAACAAGCCTTGGAAAATCATCTTCAAGATCATAAGGCAAATTGACCTTCTTGCATGAATCCTCATACCATGAATTGTTCTCATCAAATACTACATCTCTACTCACCAAGAATCCTTTGTTGGTGGGGTTGTATAGTCTGTAGGCCTTTTGATGGTTGTCATATGGTTTAATTCCATCAAGGGATTTTCAAGGCAACCGATTAATCAAATAAGTGGATGTGGATACAACCTCAACCCATAGATAGTTAGGTAGATGCTTTTCATTTAACATAGACCTTGTCGCTTCAACAATTGTCCTATTCCTCCTCTCTACCAATCCATTTTGCTTAAGAGTGTACCTTGTAGTTACATCTCTTTTGATTCCTCTTTCTTGAAGGAAAGAATCAAATTCATGGGAGAAGTATTCTCCTCCTCCATCTAACCTTAGCCTCTTAAGTGATTTACATGTTTGATTCTCCGCAAGAGCTAAATATCTCTTGATGCATGAAAAAACTTCATCTTTGTGTTTCATAAAGAATAGGATAGTCCACCTACTACAATCATCAATAAATGATACATAATACCTTGATCTAGAGAGCGAAGCATCTTTGCTAGGTCCCCATACATCTGTGTGGACCAATTCCAAGAGTTCTCCATGCATATAGCCTTTCTTCATGGAGGGTAACGTGTGAGACTTTCCAAATTGACATGCACCTCATTTATAAATCATATGTTGCTTTGACAAGTTAGGAAGTCCAAGTAAACTTTGGTCTCTACATATTTGCTTTAGTAATCTTTCACCAATATGTGTCTTGTGCCATACCTCCAATTCTGTGAGTGTTTGATTACCATAATTTAAAATTTCTATGTTCCTCGTGTCTTGCAACTCAAATGTGAATAATCTAACTATTTTTTCTCCTTTTTTAATTCTTCTAAATCCTTGACTAGTATCCTCAACATATGCTCCTCCTCTTGTGAACCTAACTTGCAACCCTTTCTCTACTATTTGCCCAACACTTATCAAATTCTTTGTAATGGTAGGGACATAGAGTACCTTACTGTGTAGGTTGATGTTTCCATCAGGTGCTTTGACATTTCCTATTTTCTCCACAAGATGTCTTGTATCATCTCCTGTTTGTACCTCATTCTTGTTCCTTGGATCTTCTAAATCTGGTAGGAGGGCCACATTTTCTACCACATGATTGGAACAACCTGAATCTATGTAGAAAACATGCTCATCAGATTTACCTTGGGGCATTTCCATGTTCATGATTAACAATGAGTCTTCTTGATTTGAGTCCTTTGTGTAATTATTAAAATCTTTTCTTCCGTTGTAGCTTTCTTGATAGGTTGAGTGATTGTAGTTGTTATGATGGCCATTTTTTAATCTTCCTCTTGAGTAGCCATATCCTCCTCTATTGTAGCCTCTGCCTCTTTGATTCCTCGAATTCCTAAAACAATTTTCATTTGTATGATTGGTTAGTCCACAAATAGAACAAGGATTAGGGTCTTGAGATCTCCCCCTGCCTTGTCTACCTCCTCTTCCTCTACCTCCACCATGTCTTCCTCTACCTGCATAGTTAACTTGATGCATATCTACTTCATCATCTACTTTCTTTGCCTTCCCTTTATTATCTTTAGTCTTGCTTTTATTAGTGTATAAAGATGAAGATTGCTTACCTTTGGAGCCTTCTCCATTCTTCATGAGTTTGGTCTCTTGAGTGAGTAATTTTCCAATTAGAGTGTTGAAGTCTGGTACATGCATATCCATGTACAAATCCATTGTTGTAGTGAAAGCCTCCCACTTGTCATATGCCTTTATGCCATTGATGACTTGCCTTTCAATCTGCTCCTCATCTATTACTTCTCCAATACTTCTTAACTGATCATCTATGTCCTTGATTTTTGTGACAAAGTCAATCACATTCTGCTTGGGAGCTTTCTTGAGGGTTGTGAAGTCCAACCATAGTTGATGCTTTCTTGCTTTAGTACTTGAAGAGAAGAAGACTTCAAGTGCATTCCACACTTCCTAAGATGTTTTACAACTTTTGATATGAGGTAACAAAAAATCAAAGATAGAGTTGAGAAGATAAGACCTTGCTAATGCATCTTTGAAACACTATGTACTTAGTCTCTCCTGCTCTTCATGTGTTGGTTGACTCTTGTTTCTGAATGTAGGCATTACTTCATCTCCAGCCACATAACCATATATATTCTTTCCTTGAAGATAAGCTTCCATCCTTAATGAACAAGCAGAGTAATTACCTCTGTCCAATTTGTCAATTGATGAAGGGAATCTATCTGCCATACTTGTTCTGATACCACTGTGAAGAGATGGATTGATATGTTCCTAAAGATGAAGTGGTGCTGCAAAATACTTGCACTTCACCAGCCAAGTAAGCTCTAGAGAAGTGTTGTGGGCCCTTTTAGCTTGCCAATGAGTAAATTTGATACCTTATTTACCTTATAAGATCACTTGCAAAAATTTTAATCAAGACAAACAAGTTTGATTAAAAGTCAACTAGCTCAAACCTTCTATTTTTCAACTATGACACTCAATGTTTTACTCAATACTCCTTTTCTGGTCAAAATTGGCCAGAGATCTTTTACAAGACTCTAATAAGGAATCAAAGAAACCTATTACAAGTTATTTCAATGAAAATGATGAACCATATGATGAGAAATGAATTTAGTGATTCACCTATGTCAACCCGACTTTTTAGAAAGCAGTAGACATCTATACACAGTCAAGCTTAAATGTTCATTGCTCATAGCACACACATACAATTGAGATGAAACTTTCAAATATGATAGTATAATTAGAGAGCTACCAATTCCAAGTTAAAGCTCTGAAAAAGATGAACCATGCTCAAAGAAATCTGCTCTACAAGATGACTGAAAAACTGAGAGATTGTGACAGAGAACAGTTCATACAAATAGACTTGACAATATGGCAATAAATGATCATGAAATCAATTCTATATTGATTGAATAGTACAATGATTTATTGGTACATATGTGTGCCTTGAGATCACACATTGATCTTGCAATAAGCTCTGAAGATTGAGGCTCACTTACCACGACTAAAAAATACATGTATATATAGTGAGAGTTGGAGCCAATATTTGAATTTGAAGCTCACCTAAATCACTTTTCCTTATTTAGTGATGGATTCTAAATAACTCAATTACGAGTTCATGGAGCTCTCTTTTCCTAATCATCAAATGGATTCAACCACTTTTGATTCTTCACTTTTACATCAATTAAAATTCAAAGATTTACAAGAGATAGTTCATAAGTGAACTCTTCAATCTTCATACATTGTCTTCTCTTTAAAGAAACTCAAGCCAATACTTAGGCTTGTCACAGTCTTGCTCCAACAGCACATACTAATGATTCAACCATACTTTTGTATAATGTCAAGTCCTCAAGATTCTTACTACCTTTGGCGCTCACTTTTGCATTAGAATCCGTTGGTTGTGCCACATATTTGCAATCAACCATGTCATTCATGTATAGAACTCCAACAAGTACTTTCTTTGAAGTAAATAGATGCCTTCTAAACAACTTTTATACCAAGGAAATAGTTCAGAGCTCCTAAATCTAAGATTTTGAACTCCTTTTCAATATTTCTTTTGATATATTTTATACATGTGCTATCATTCCATATTATGATAAGGTCATCTACCTGGATGCATATGAAGAGAGCTTTGCTTCCTTCTTTCTTCATATACAAAGATGGATCTGCAACACTTGGATGGTATCCACACTTGCTCAAGTAATCCACCAAACTTTGATTCTAAGTTCGTGGGGGTTGCTTAAATCAATACAAAGACCTCTTCAACCTACACACAAAATTAGGATTCTTTGCATCCTCATATCTTGTTGGTTGGCTTATATACATCTCTTCTTGAAGTTCAACATTTCATAATGCAATCTTAATGTCAAAATGATAAATAATCCCTCTTTTGGAAGCCCAAATAGACAAAAAAGTCAAAATGCTAACCTTATTTTCCACATGAGTAAATATGTCTTCATAATCTACACCATGTGTTTGAGTGAAACCCTTTGCTACTAACCATTCCTTGTACCTTCCCAAGCTTCCATTTGAATCCCTTTTGTTTTCTAGGCCCATTGTTTTATATAATCTTCATTCCTTCCTTATTAGGTATGATCTCCCATGTTTCATTCTCCTTTCATGATTTGATTTATTCACCCATAACTTTCCTCCATTCATCTTTGGTTGAAGCTTCTTCATATGTATCACAATCCTTGTTTTGAACAATCTGCATCATATAAGCAAAATGTTTGGCCATGAAACTATAAAAGAACAATATTTGAATGGGGTTCTTCCTCCTCGTTGAACTCCTTCCATTTCCTTTTGAGGTTTTCTTCCTCATCCTTGATATCTTACTTGTGGTATAACCGCTTCTTCATAATAATCATCACCTTCATTAGGTGTGTCATGAGTAGGTCATTCTTCTTCACCTTGTATCATGCTTTGCCTTGAGATAGGGGATAAAGAATAAATTCTAACTCTTTAATTGAATAATTAGATGTTTGATAAATATTTTGAAGCCTCTTGACATAAAATAGAAGTGGATTCTTTCTGCACATGAACGTTTGGATGAATTGCGTAGTCATCTTCATCATCATCATATACCTTTTCTTTACCTTTACCTCAATACCATGGTCTTAATTCATCAATTACCACATCCCTTGAGACTTCGTGTTGCTTTATAGTGGCTTCACAACATTTATAACCCTTATCCTCCAAAGAATAACCAATAAAGATGCATTGTTTTAATCTATGATCCATCTTACCTCTTACTCTTTTGGTATGTGCACATAGCATATGCACCCGAACACCCTGAGATGTTGTAGATCATTTTTCTTCCCAAAATAGACTTTATCACGGATCAATTCATGTGCTTCACTTTTTGGAACCCTGTTCATAAGGTATATAGTTGTATTTACAAACTCAACCCATAAGATAATGGCATATTCACCTCATTTATCATACACATAGCTACGTTTGTAATCTACCTATCCTTTCTTTTAGTTATCCCATTTTTTCATGGTGTGTACATGCATGTAAATTTCCTTTTGATTCCATTATCCAACACTTACTAAGAGAATACCTTTGACAGGTACTCTCGTCCACCATCAGACCTTAGTGCTTTAATGATTCTAGCTATTTCCTTCTCAACTTGTGATCTAAAATTTTGGAACAGGTCGAACACATCTGATTTTTCTTTTACGCAATAGATCGAAATGTTTCTTGGATTTTCATCAATAAAAGTTACAAAATTCCTAGATCCACCTATGAATACTTCCTTGGATGGTCCACCCACATCAGTATGTATCAAATCGAAGACATTTGGAGCTCTCTTTATGCATTCCTTTTGGATGCTGCCTAGTCTGCTTTCCAATATGGCAAGCTTCACAAAACTCATGTACAATATTTGCTTCAAATTTTATTAAGCCTTTTATCACTGAAAACCTGCTAATATTCTTCAACTTGGGCAAATTGACATGTCCTATCCTCTCAGGCCAAAGATTGATCTCAACAATCTTTTTTTTTTCCAACCATAACATACATTACCTTGTTTGTCTAACATAAGATGCCCAAGGTAAACAACCCTCCTCTTCTTCATTGAGCTACCATCTTGTTGGCTTCATTTGGTTTTCTAATTAAGCATCCTTTTTCATTGAAGGTTACCTGCAATCCCATCTCTACCATTTGACCTAATGAAATCATTTTTTTGGTGATTGAAGGAACATGAATACCTTTAATAGCTCCTTGGTTGTATTTTTACTTCCCAATTTAACATCTCCCAATCTTTGGTGTTGTCGCATGTTTCAAAACATACTCTACTTTTGGGACCTTTTAATTTGGTGAATCTTGATACAACATGTGATTGCTGCCATCTAATTCTGTATACCATTTTGTTTCAATCTCCTCTCCTTAGCCATGTGTCATTGCTAGCATTTGGTCATTGCTTCCATTTGTTTTTTATGTGCTTTAATAATTTTTATGCTTCCTTGGATAATATTTATCACTCCTATACCAACACTCAAAGGCTATGTGATTAGGTTTGCCACAATTATAGCAAATCATACCTCTATGGCTGTTGTTTCCTCTTATACCTCTTCCTTTGCGTCCACCTCTCCTCTTTGTTGAGTGTTGCTGTTGAAGCTCAAGATCAAGGAAAAAGCATGGAAGTGAATCAAGGAAGTGGGCACACAAGAAGAAGGAGCAAGTAGGGAGCTCCAAGAAGCACCTATCAAATTTTCAGAAGAAATCCCTATAAAACTAGTGATTTTTATCACTAAAAACCATTGTAAAAACAATTTTCCATTTTTCTAACTCCATTTTGTTCAAGCCGAGGAGTCCTCAAGCTTGAGGAGTATTAGAATTACCATCCTACCAATTTTCATAATTTTTAGACTCCTTTTGAGCTCCCAAATAAGCCCTGGAACCTATTTTTTAACTAGGCCGGACACTAGGTCTGGACAGGGCCAAAATCACTCAAAAAAACTATAAAAAGGGCTTGAGAGCTCATTTTTGAGGTTAGCTTGTTGTAGATTTCAGCTTTGTAAGAGATCTTTGGAAATCTAAGTCCTTCTATTGTTCCACTCTTTGCTCTTACTTTGTGCGCGTGTGTGTGTATGTGTGTGCATGCTTGTGTGCTTTCCCTCACGCACCTGTGCCATCACTTGCTCACGGTCTTCATACCGGTCCTCACGTCTCCACGGATTGACATTTATGAGGTGTATCTCCTCACGTTGGTACTTGTCATTGTGCTAGAGTGACACCAAATTTGGCATCGTTGCCGGGGAGAGAGCTTGGAGGACGAGCGTGTGACAGCAAGACGTAGAGTAGCAACGTTGGAAGGTAAAAACATCACCATTTTCAGTTCAGTTTCTGAGTTTTTCTCCTTCTTCATCTTCATCATCATCACCATCTTCTTCCCTCTTCATATTCTCTAATTTTTTTCATTTTCGAGAGTACATTCACTTATTTTCTACTCGTGGCTGTGAGAAAGAAGCATAGGGGGAGTTGAGAACCAAAAACGCTGAAGAAAAACACTTGAAAAACTCTCAAAAATACCAAAATCTAGGCGACAGTATCGCGGCATGAGAGGAACAACATTTGGTATCGCGGCGGTGGTATCGTGACTTTGGAGATAGATTTTGCACCTACAGGCTAATAGAAGTGACAAGGAGGACACAAGGTACACATATCTGCAAAAATTTTTGAATTTGGGTGTGAAAATCTCCAAGTATCATGTCCGTTTGAGTTTTGGTATCGCGATACCAGAACTCCCGTGTATCACAATACTTGTTGAGGTATCGTATCATGCATGCCCACTTGAGGTATCGCGATACCATTCCGGTATCGTATCGTCAAGTGCTGGTATGGCGATCGCGGTTGCCCCGGTGGTATTGTATCATGGTCCACCTGGTATCGTATCGTGCCAGTCTTGGTATCGTATCGTCTAGCTAGAGGTATCATATCGCTCAAAGATTCGATATCGTATCGCGAGTAACTTCAGTATCGTATCACCAACTCGGTATCGTATCGCCTCCTAATTTGGTATCGTATCGCGGGGTCATGTGGTATCGTATCGCCTAGAAGGTATCGTATCGTCTACTCAGTGGTATCATATCGCTTGCAAATAGGTATCATATCGTCCCGAGAATTTATTGGTATCGTATCGTGGGCCAACCAAGTATCGTATCGTGAGCTATTCTGGTATCGTATCATGAGGTTGGTATCGTATCGTGCAACTCAGAGGTATCATATCGTGACCATTTCCAGTATTGTATTGTGGAAGTTGGTATTGCGATCGCAGTTATCCCAGTGGTATCGTATCATCCAAGGTGGTATCGTCTAAAGTGGTATCGTCTTAAATAAAGGTATCGTATCGTGAAAATCTGGTATCGTATCGCCTGTTCTGAGCTTCCTGAGAGATCCTGTTTCCTTGTTTTAACCCCCAGAACCCTGAACTGACATAACTTTCTCATATGAAATCCGTTTGCTGTGATTGTGGTTTTGCTGGAAATTATTAGATAGGGTATTTTGAAGTTGACCCTCAGGGAAACTAGAAAACCAAGGTGTAGCTCAGTGATGAGTAGCACCTCCTTTAATGTCAATCCGGGAAGACATGAGGATGGTATGAAGACCACGAGCAAGTGGAAGCACAAGTGCGTGAGTGAGAAGCACACAAGCATGCACACACATACACACACACGCGCACACACCGTAAGAACAAAGAGAGTAAGACAATGGAATCACTTCTATTGCAAGAAAGTTCTCATACAAGCTCAAACTACAAGAAGCTCTCCCAAAAATGAGCTCTCTAGCTCTATTTATAGTTTTTGACTAGCTTCGGCCCTGTTCAGACTTAGTGTCCGGCCTAGTTAAAAATTAGGTTCCGGGGCTTATTTGAGGGCCCAAACGAGAGCTAAAAATTATGAAAATTGGCAGGCAACTACATCTAAGGCTCCCCAAGCTCGAGGACTCCTCGGCTTGTACAAAATGGAGCTACAAAAAGGTGAAATGATATTTACAAGGGTTTGTAGTGATGAGAATCACTTTAGCATGATGTTGGGGTTTTTTGAAAAAAATGAAGGGTGGCCTCAGTGCTAGATCTGCATGTGTGTCCATACTTGCTTCTTCCCGCATCCTGTCAACACTCTCCCCCCCCTAGGGTCTGTCGCCTCTGACAGACCTCTTTTCCGCCGTTTGATCAATGTATTGTTGCAGGAGGTCGGTTGCCAATTCTTGTTCTTTGATTTTTAAACCTCTGATTAGATCTCGTTGCAAAGCCTCCCAATCCACTGTACCAGGCATGTCAGGTTGTGGCATCGTGTAAAGCTCAGAATGCATCGTTTGTTCGCATGCAAAGAGATGGAGTAGATGCGTAGGCCGTGGCGCAAATACCTCTGAATGTGCTTCCCAAAACCCCGTGGTGAACATATCGTCAAATGTTTGCTTGTAGCAGGCAGGGAGATATCTTATGCGTGCATGCCATGCGTAAGCCACTCGTATGCTCGGGGTTGTGCTCATATCATATAGCAGGTCGTAATTACCATTAATAAACCCGGGAATAGGAGGTTGAATACGGCATACATTGCGAAAAGTTTTGAGTACGACCTGCATCATGTCGAAGATCTTGAGCATCATCTGGGCAGCGACATCTGGCATAGGGTGGAGGCGTGGTATCCAATGTCTGATGGTTGCAATCATGTATGACACTGTAGGAGTACCGGTTGGGGGGGCGATAGCGGGGTAATTGAGCCATTCTTTACAGTTTGCGTTATTCTGAACCTTGATGGCAAAAGCTTTCCATGATCGGCGTCTTTGCACTGGCCCAAAACACGGATTGTACCTCAAATGCATGGGGGCATGATCCCATGTTCGAAGCATTTCTGGGTAAGTTTCGAGTAACTTTTGCCTCCACGTTGGTTGGAATATGACCCCTTTTCGTGCCGCTTCTGGTATGTCTTCTGGTTCGAACTGTGTGGCAAATGTGGGGCACTTGTTGGTGACTCGTTTGATTTCTGCATTGTAGTCAGCTAACAGTACAAAATAGGGCTTGTATTGCAGTTCTGAACTAGTAATAAGGCGTCTAGGGGCGATGTGCCTGAAGTATTCTGAGTGAAGGATGGTGTCCTCAATGGCCTTCATTGCCAGCATCTGAGTGGATATCCGCTCCTGATGAGTTTGCCCCATCTCCTCTACTTGTTTCATCCATGCTGATGGGGGTTCCTCATAGGTATCTTGACCTTCTTCTGTTACGCGTCCTCCTGGGAATGGTTGAGGCTCGTAGGCGTCGACTAATGCTTCCTCCACTGGGATGGTAACTGCTTCTTCTTCTGACGGTTGCTCTGGTGGGGAAGGGGGTCGTTCGTACTGCATCAACTTCAGTTTTAATTCTGCGATCTGCTGCCGTAACTCCAGCACGTCGTTGGGCGTTGAAGGTTCAGGTTCGGTTGAAGTAGCAGCGTCTGTCATTTCTTTATGCTCCTGTCGGTGTGGTGTAGACTCTTGGGGTCTCTGCAAGTCCTTTAGCTGGTCAGCAAGCTGATCATGTGCTTCTAACAGATTGGCATACGTTTCCAATATTTGTTGTATGCTCTCTGATGGGACCGCTTGAAATTTGACCGGGTCTATGGGTGCTCCCGGGGTGTTCTCCATGGCCGCCTCGAGATTCTCTTGGTTTTGTTGTTGAAGCCGTCTGTTCTCTTCTTGAGCTGCCGCTAGATGTCGTCGTAGCAAAGCCATATTTCGTTGAAGCCTTGCGTTGCGGCCCATCTGATCTCGCAGCTGTTCCTCCATGGCTTTGCGCTCTTCCATATGTCTCGCCTCGAGTTGCGCATTTGTCTGTTCGAGGGCGGATATCTTTCTTTGTGACTCCGTATGACTGAACTCCAAAGCATTGACACGCTCTTGGAGAGTTGCTGAGAGGGTGCAAAGGTCTTTGTTATTTTCTTCCAACAATGTATATTCCTGCTTAAGCTGAGTGGCAGCTTCGAGCATCGTGTCGAGTGCAAGTCTAAATGAGGTGGATGCGGGGGTAAGGATGGAAGATGCAGGGGGTTGGGAAGTGGGAATGGGAAAAGTGGATGTTGTGCCTATTGTGTGTGGAAGTGGTGATGTGAGTGTAATAACATGTGATGGTGTTGTGAGAACAGTGGTAGTGGGTGACCCAGTGGATGGTGAGATGTCCATGGGATCGGACATGAGAGAGTGTGATTCGTGAAACGTGAACACCGGGATGGTGGGTGGTGTGATAGTGGTGTTTGTGAAGGTGGGGAAGTGAACTTGGGGAAGGGACTTTTTCTTATGTTCATCAACCTGTCGAAGAATGTTTACAAATTGGGTCCACAAGGAGGGTTGGGTGATTAGTGGGGTGCCCGGGGCAGTTACAAGGAATGGGGTAGGTAGAGTTTGGGGGGAAGGAAATGGAGGGGTGGACGGTAAGGAGATGGAAAGAGTCTGACTAGTGACAGATGGTTGTCCAAAGGCAAGGGGGAAGAATGGGTGACCTAATTGGGGTTCAAAAACCTGAGTGACAGAGATGGATGAGGGTGAAGGAAGGAAAGTGGAAACGGGGGTGTGTACAATGGTCTCACTATAGGAGGAGAATGGTTGTGTAGAAAGACACGTGGAGAGAGGCTCTGAGGGTGGGATAGGAGACGATGGGGGAGATGGGGCATGCGTAATTTCCTCCGGTTCATCATTGGGCCTAGGGCTAATCATGTGCACATCTTCTGCTGTGGACGTAGCTAACGCGGTAGAGACTTCCATCTGAATCATCTTTCCGTGTCGAGGTCGTGTATCAATTCTTCTTTGGTCGTAAGCAGGGTTCTCTTGATAGACCAAGGTTCTCATTGCTTCACTGATGCCACAGGTGTCCGCCAAAAGATTTAGCGATTCTACAAACTGGGGATCGATATGCTCTGAGTGTAACATCTGGTTTACTAGGGCCCTATTTGCTTCTTCTGTCATCTTATGGCGTCGTTGTACCTGCTTGATTGTTTGGTATAGCCGTTTGAGCTGTGCCGTATATGCAGGGGCTTCGTCTTCACTCTCTTCTGGGTTATTCCTTGGTGCCTGCTCCTGAGCTTGTGTGTTTGGACTTTGAGGAGGTTGCGTCACTCCTAGCTCCTGTACGCTGCTTGTCTCACCTCGTGCCGGTTCTCTTTGGGTTGATGTCCCCGGATCGATATTGTCAGGGCAACCTTCACTGTCTGATAGATGAGCCGTCTGCAGAAATGTTTCAAAATCAAAATTTTGGTCTTCGGAGAAAGTGGCCATCGCTGCGAATTCTGCATCGGTAGGTAGCGGAGGGGCAGAGGGAGTGGGCTGTACCACCTCTCTTGGTTGAGACTCCTGGAGATGGATTATGATTGGTGCCACCGGGGCTTCCTCTCTAGTGGAGACTTCGGTAGTGGTTGCTGGAGGGATCAGGACTTGTGAAAGGGATCCACGCATTCTTTTTGCAGGCTGACTCCCTGACTTTCGCCCTTTAAACAATTCTAGATGTGCATACTTTAGGGCTCGAGCAACTGGCACATCATACGCCAGACATCTGTAGATGATTCTAGTCAACGCACAGCAACCATGTAGAGTGGGCTTCCTCACCCCCCGCTTGCCTGCCTCATACGCCTGATCTAAGATCCATACCGGCATCTTAATGGGCAAGCTTCCGGTCTCTGCTAAATACAATCCGTACCATATCTTCTTGTGGGGCTGAGTGAAGCGGTCTTGAGCTGGAAATGCGAAGTGCTGGAGGCACATCCGCAGGGGTATGGCGATGTTGGGGGTGAGGGCGCACATGTCTTTAAGCTTCTTGACTCTATTGCTTTTCATTGATTCTGGTATCAAGGGGTCACGATCTGAAGGCACATGAGTGCCATACATTTGAAGGGCTTCCCTGATTAAGGTTACATTTAATTCAAACTTCCTCATCTCCTCCAGATTAGATAAGGAGGGCACCCAGAATGTGCCTGAATGATCTTTATCCCCGGTAGGTTTCAACGTAGCAATCAAGTAGTAACACCTGAGGAAGTCAGGTTTTGGTAGAGCTGCACTGAAGTAAGTTTGAAGTCCCGCCTTTTGCCAGATCTCTTGAAGTGGAGCTGCATTTTGCAAGGTCTCAAATTCTCTTGAAAAGAATTGGAAGGTCCACCAAACCCCTCCACACTCCATCTTGGACTCCCAGATGTGATCTGCGTCTCCCAAATCCCCTGGCATTTCATTGAACCAATGGGAGTGCCCTTTTACTCTTTCGGTTAGCCCACTGGGTGGATCTGGAATAGGAATCCTTCGCACATTCAAGAGTTCTTCAGGCCTAGCCGTTGGTGGAGCTTCCACTGGCATGGCATCCCAATTGATAGGAGCCCCAGATCCTGCCTGAGAGCTTGTGCCTGCCGCTGTTGCCATGAGAGTAGGTTGCTTATCTGCTGGAAGACGAAAGGCACATTAGTGTTGCATAGGAAACAGGATGTAATGGTGTTCCCTTCACAATACTAACACGACAATCCCGGAGGTCAGTGATTAGTGGTGAGGTGTTTATGATATGTGTGAGTGGTGATTAAAGGTCAGTGTCATCCTAGATGCATACTTTGGTTATGCAATGGGCTCGGAATGCTTCTACGTTAGTGTGGACGGATTTACAGAATAGGGTCAGGGGGTTTAGTACACCGTTTAATTCTCCACACTTTGATACAGGAGTCGTAGCTCTTAGAGCTAAGGACATGTGAAGATTTCGGTCTGAGAGTGTGATGTATGTGGGATCTTGTGGGTACCCATTTCCAGACATTCCTGGGATTGATGGGAGTGTGGACAGTGAGAGGTGTAGGTATCCTGTCACTTCCTGAGTTGTTGGCCAAGAGTGCTTGTGAGAGCTGCTTCATCCTTGTGCCTGTAGTTGAAGTAATTTGGGCTTGTAAGCTAGCCTTGGGCACCCATATCTGTCTAGCATTAGGGATGGCCTTCATTGACCGCTTAGGAACCCAAATAGAGATGGTGTGCCTAGGGGTTATATTAGGGGGCTTCTTAGCTTTGTTCCTTGATTGTGAGGCTCGTTTCTTGTCTCCTTGAGAATCTGCGATTGGAGCTGTGGGTCTCCCATCCTTGCGTATCCAGATCTGCTTCACGCCACGAGATGCTCCATGTTGCGCGGGTTGGCGCTCCTTCCTCTTGATCAGCGGTCTCCTTCGTATAGAGTGATGTTCGGTCCGTTCGTTTAGAATCTTCTTTGGATCAATTAGGAACTCCTTCTTGGCTCCTGAGCCTTCAGTAAGATTGACATTTCTCTGCACCATAGAAGTTTGGACAAGCACAACGTGGTTATCTTCGTGTGGATTCCTGAAGGGACCAGGAGTTGTTGCCTGTTCTATTGGTTTGAGTGCTTGATTTTCTAATTCAATCGTGAGACGACTCTGGCCTACCCAAGCCTGAAGAAGTCCACTTCTTAGGTTCAGGTTGACTGCGTAATCATAGATCCAGTCTTGGCCCAAGACAAGAGGTTCGGTCAGATCCTCGTCTTCACACACTAGCACTTTTGCTGGCATGAGGACCTCCTTGTATGTAGAGGGGAAGATCCACCTCTCCCATACAAGGGGTTTCAACACCTCCTAATCCTATCAGATATGCTTCTATGGGTTTTACCTCCAACTGCAGCTGATGGCAATAAGAAAGCCGAACTGCACTTGTGGCTGCTCCTGAATCAATTAAAGCCCTCACGCTTGTTGTGCTGTCCTTTTGTCCTATTTCTAGGGTCACAAAAGGTCGTCGGTCTACTATCTTATGGGTGCGCCCACCTGAAGCCTCACACATGGCCATGTGGTAGCCTGGAGACTCTTGAGTGTCAGTCATAGGCTGGTCCCTTCCTCGTCTCCTCAACTTCATTCTTCTGATACGCTCTAAGGCCTCTGCCTGTGCTTCTTCCCGAATTCGTTTTTCCTCCTCTTTACGTTGCTTAGCAACATTGAGTCGGCTTAGCATCTCCTCCGTGAGGGGTTCCTGATACAGTTTGACTCTGCATCCGCTAATATAGTTTGGGAGGACATCCCCCTCTAAAGTGGCTAGTTGTACTGCTCCACTTGTGGAGATCCTATTAATGATCATAGGTCCATAGCCTCTCTTTTCTAGCTTTCTTGCGTGTTGTTTCAATGTGTAGACTAACACTAGATCTCCTGCCTTCAAGCCCTTATCCTTCACATGGGCATCAAAGTATGCTTTTTGCCGTTTCTTTGCAGCATAGATGCCTGCTGCTGCTCGTAGCCTCGTCTCACCTAAACGCTCTAGATCAAAGATCCTAGAGGACAACTCGTGTCCATTCCACTCATGCTCTTGTGCTACTCTTAAAGCTGGAATTAGGAAATCTAAGGGTAGCACCGCATTTTGTCCGAAGACCATCTGAAATGGGGTGGCATTGAGTACCGTTTTGTAAGCAACTCGGTATGCCCAAACAGCATGGTGAAGTTGTTTGTCCCAATCAGAGCGTTTATTATTGACCAGTTTCGTCAATACGTTACACAGGATCTTATTCGTGCTCTCGGCTTGTCCGTTAGCTTGTGGGTGATAGGGTGCAGACTTCTTATGTACCACCATGAATTCTTGAAGGAGATTTTCAATGACCTCATTCAAGAAGTGCGTTCCTCTATCACTAACCAACTCTATTGGTAACCCATATCTAGTGAACACATTTTCGAATAAGAACTTAGCCGTCGTTTGAGCATCATTCTTTGTCGTGGCTTTTACTTCCACCCACTTTGTAAGGTAATCTGTGGCTACAATAATGTATTCTGCATGGGAGCTCCTAGCTGGGAGGTTGATGGGACCTACAAAGTCTATACCCCACTTTGAAAATGCACGTCCTCCCATCATTGGCCTCAAGGGCATTTCATCCTTTCTTGTCGGATATTGGGCACGTTGGCATGTGTCGCAACTCTTCACATAAGTATGTGCATCCATATGAAGAGTGGGCCACCACAGTCCTGAGAAGAGAATAGTCTTAATCACTCTGTCAGGCCCAAAGTGCCCACCTGCAGCACTGCTATGTGCCGTTTCTAAGACTTTCAAGTAGTCTGATTCATGTACGCACAGTCTTAGGTAACCATCCTTGCCCCTTCGATACAGGTTGTCTCCTACTAAAGCATAGTCTTGAGCCTCTTGCTCCATGCCCCGTTTTCTTGCAATACTAGCCTGATTGGTTAATGTTCCTGTTCTCATGAACTCGACCAGAGGAGCACTCCAATCTGGGATTAATGACGTGTGATAAAGAGTGGCATGCTCCACTAGGGGTCTCTCCTGGCACTCTGGACAGCTCTGGATCCACTCTTGTACTTCTTTGTCCATGCTAGGCCAATACACTCCTAAGCGTTTTAGATTCTGCAAGGTTCGTTGTTTAGAGTAGTGATTCCCTAGCGGTCCCTCATGGGCTTGTTGCAGCCAACTAGCATGTTCATCATCCTCGACACAACAAGCTAATATGCCCTCGTTATCTTGCTTGTACATGCTTCCGGCTAATATTTGATACTTTAGCGATTTTACAATTTCCTCTTTGCTTGTCTTAACATTTTTATTTGCAGGCCCGAAGGTTAGGACTGGTACCAACTTATTTGCCCATTTAGGTACAACTTCTAAATTGAACAGATAAGCATCGGGCAACTCATCAGACACTCCTTGCAGTGGCTCTCCTGAAGTGATGCGAGAAAGATGGTCAGCCCTAAGATGGGTTCTACCTTTCCTGACAACCACTTCAAAGTCGTATTCCATTAGTAAGAGGAACCATCTTACTAAGCGGCCTGTATTGCAAGGTTTATTGACCAAATATAGTAACGCTTGATGATCAGTGAAAAACTTGAACTTATTGGCCAATAGATAGTGTCTAAACTTCTTCACAGCATATATCATGCCTAAGCCTTCTCTCTCCGTTGTGGTGTAATTTCGTTCAGCTGCATTTAATTGCCTACTCGCATATGCTATCGGCAAATCTAGGTTTCCTTCACCTGTGGGTTGTGCTAGCACACATCCTATTGCATGATTGGAGGCATCTACATGGACATGCAAGGGTTTGCTCCAATCCGGAGTAGTCAATATTGGTGCTGTGCACAAACGTCTCTTCAGCTCATTGAAGGAAGTCTCGCATTCCTCATTCCATTCAAAATTCGTTAACAGCCCATAAAGAGGTTTAGCTATGATGGCATACATGTGGATAAATCTACGGTAATATCCACAATGGCCCATAAAGGCTTGTACCTCTTTCACATTTCTTGGTCTGGCCAACTCTGCTATTGCTCTCACCTTGTCTTCGTCAATTGATATTCCATTCTTCGAAACAATGTGACCTAAGATCTTACCTTGGCGTACCATAAACACACACTTCTCTGGATTCAGACACACTCGATAATCTCTACACTTGTTGAAGATTTGCCTAAGCTCGGGGATGTGGTGACTCCTTTCTTGGGAATGAGCGCATAAATCATCCACGTATACTTCTAAGCTCTTTCGCAAGAACTCTTTGAAGACATGACACATGAGTCTTTGGAATGTTGCAGGTGCATTGGTGAGCCCAAATGGCATCACGCGAAATGCAAAGATTCCCCATTCTGTCGCAAAGGCCGTTTTGTGCTGATCTTCGGGGGCAATGGCTACTTGGTTGTAACCTGAAAATCCATCAAGGAAGCTGTAAACTTCCTTGCCTGCAACACGCTCCAAAAGATGTTCGGTGATTGGAAGAGGATAACTATCTCGGATCGTAGCGGCATTAACTTTTTTAAGGTTAATGCACACTCGCAATTTCCCATTCTTCTTGGGCACCACTACGATAGGGGACACCCATTCAGTATGCTCAATCTCATAGATGAATCCGGCTTCAATCAGCCTGTCAATCTCCTCTTTTATTTTGGCCGCATAATTGTCATTATACGTGTAAGGTTTTTGTTTGGTGGGCTTAGCATCAGCGGTCATCGGAATCGTATGAGAGCAGATCTCTGGATCTACTCCTTTCAAGTCTCTATAATGCCATGCGAACACATCCCTATATTCTCTTAATAGAGCTACAAGCTCTGCTTCTTCTTCTGCACTTAGGTCGTCACCTATGTACGTACATCTCTCTTCGTTCCCTTCAAGGGTCACTACAATTTTTTTGGTTTTTTCTTTATTGTCGTATGCTTCTCCTATAATGGCCTCTCTCTTAGGCATTCGTACCAATATTTTCCGGTCTTCCACTTCATATTTCTTGAAATTTTCTGGTACTTCAAACAATGATTCTTCCTCTTCTTGTCTTACTGCTTTCCTTTTCCTTTTCTTTTGACTTCCTTCACTTCCTTTCTTTGAATTTATCGTTTTAATACTCGCAAGGGGTTCTTCTTCTTTTTGGGTTAACACTCCTATGTTTTCTAAATAGTGTTCCTCTGAGTCGAAGTAAGTATCCATCACAATGGATTCTAGATCATCGTCACTCTCTTCTTCTTCCATGGACTCACTAGGATCACACTCCTCCAACAAGGGCCGACACATGAACACTGAAATATCGTAACCCTCCTCATCGCAATGGGGTGTCCATTGTTCCTCATTGACTGCAATGTCCATGGTAGCTAAGATTTCTGCCCAACCATGAGGCTCAAATTCCTCATCAGGAAATATCATCGGAGTATAGGCTGGGTCTTTTATTGGTCTATCTCCTGGGGGAGCTCCTTCTTCTCTCGCTTTTCGGCGCTTTTCCTCTTCCTCCGCGACCTTGCACATCCACAAGTGAGTATCTTCATGCAACCAGGATGGTTCAAGTGAACTTCCAGAATGCACGGAGATAGAGTCTTCTTTCGCTTTGTGGATAGGATTCCACTGTAGGGGTGGTACATCTCTGAAGGTGTGATCCTTCAGATTGACCTTGGTGGTGACCCCTAAGTGTTGTAAGTACAAGGAGTTGGTTCCCCAATCTTGTACTATTTGTAATTGTCGTAGGAAGGGTCTTCCTAGGATCATCTCGTAAACATTATTCTTCTCAAAGTCACATATGGCAAACGTATGTTCAAACTCTACACCACAAGTGGTTAGAGTTATCCCTTCAAGCAATCCGAGAGGTCTTTCAAAATGACCATCTGCCATTTGAAGTTTCATTCTCGTTGGTCTTAAGGTGGGTTTGCCCCATCGCTTCCACAGGGAGATGGTCGCGATAGCAACACCGGCACCCGAATCCACAATTGCTTTGGTTGTGTAACCTTGATAGGTGATCGGAAGATAAGTGTTACCTTCTTCACCTTCGCTCATGTCTCCTATCTTGTCAAGAGGTATCTCGGGAATTTTCTGCTTAGAGCCTACTTTTGGTATATTGGATTCAAGTTCTGGAACCTGATCTTTCACATGATTCCAGAGCTCCGGTTTTGCCTTGAGGAGTTCCTCTACAGTGAGGTGACATTGAACCTTAGTGTTCTTCACCACATCAGTGTTCCTGGGAATCACTGAGTCTTCATTTCTTACCAATATCGTGGGCGCTCTGATCTGGAGAGATTCAGATTCCCATGGGCCTGTGAAATGAGGCAACTCTTGTAAAGAATTAGATTCAAAATCTAATCTCTCATCCTCTTGTTGCTCTGCTTGATCCCCATAGATAGAGGGAATGTCTTGGGGAAATTGATCACGAAGATCATCAATCTCAGGAATCGGAGGGGAATCACCCTTCTCCTTGGCCCATTTCTCTTCTTGTATTTCCCGCAAGAACTCTGGAGAGTACTGTTGTATTGAAGGAGGTATTCCAGCATCCGTGGAATTAGGAACATAAGCTACCATTTGTGGTGAGCTTCCTCTTTCAACAACTGGTTGAGCCTGTGGAGGTAAAGAAACTTGTGATTTGTTTACCAACTGCTCTAATCTTTCTAGTAAGCCTTGGAAATGCAAATCCGGCTTGACATCGTTCGTCTGATTGAACTTTTGGCTAGTCTCAAGTATAGCTTGAGCTTGTTCTACCATTTTCATGCACATCTTCATCCGTTCAATCTCTAAGTCGGCTCTAGGGTAACTCCTGTCTAGGTTTGCAGCTGTTGGCCCTTCTTGAAGTCGAGCCTGGTAGGCTTTAAACATCATGTCCAAGCCTTCAGGAGTGGGGTCAGCTAATACTGATCCTACTCGGGGTGGTGGGTGGGTTACGAGGGGTGTGTTAGAGGGTGGAGAATTGGAGGGTGATGGGGATGGTAGTGGAGGAAGTGTGTGGGAGTGCGGATGAGATGTGATTTCTATGATTTTTGCCTTGGTTTCTCTCACGCTTTCTTCAAGTTCATTTATCTTTTTTGCCCATTGTCTCTTCATTCTTTCACGACTCTCCTTCCAGGCTCTAGTCCTCTTTTTGGTTATGCTCTCCGTTTCACTCACCTCGGGGCTCTGTTCGGGCCCTGCACCTTTGTGTTGTTGAAGTGCCTGGGCTCTTGTGATCACCTGCACAGGTGCAGTGGAAGTCACGCTTCCTATGGAGTCTACCACTAACCCAACGACATTGATAGGAGTGATTTTAGGCATGTTATTAGGGTTCTTCGGGCAATCTCGTAGGAGATGCTCTTTCCCGCAATCTTGACAGAAGCCCTGAATGGTTACTGGTTGAGGCTGTGTAGGGGCAGGCAGTGGGCAATCACGTATAAGGTGATCTCCCTGACATCTGAAGCATGGTCCTCTAGGAAATGGGGGTCGTACCTGCCTAGGTTGAGGTCTAGAGTTGGGGTTTGTGTACATGACATTAGAATACTCCGTTTCCCCATTATTTTCACTTGGGTCCTCATAGTAGTATGACTCGTTATGCTCGGGTGACTGCATGTAGTAAGCCTGTGGGCTATCAATATGTGCGGAGTCAAAACTATGGTCACTGGGATCACTGTCTGATAGCAATGGGGTGACTGGGACTATGGCTCTATTCAGATTTTCTTCAGTAGATGCATACTTCACTGGGATCACATTGGTTGGAGTAGGGGGTTGCTGCACTAGGACTGGTTGAGGTCTCTGCTGCCCTTGATAAGGTGGCTGATAGGTTTGTTGCGGTCTGTTGTATGGTGGAGATGGGTACTGATTCTGGTATCTACCCTGTTGTGGATATGGCTGAGGATAATTTTGCCTAACAGTTTGTTTGTTATATGGGCAGTCTTGTGCCGTGTGATTGGTGTACCTGCGCTCTATGGTGCAGTACTGGCCACTAAGGTTCGCCTGAGGTTGGGCCATAATGGGGCATACACTTGCCATATGTTCGCCGCCACAATTGTAACACCGCTTAACTGGGGCAAATCTCGGAATTTGCTTACTAGAGACACCTAGTTTTTGGGCTACCTTCTCTGCAAGTTCCTCGATGGATGTGGATTGACCAGATGTCTGTTTACTAGAGCTATCAGAATCCCTATAGATTTTTGATAGTTCTAACTCTTCACCTAGATTGTCCTCAATGTCTATGCACATGCGCACGCACTCCTCTATCGTTCTAGGGTCCTTCAGGTACACATATGACCTGAGCTTAGTGCTCAACAATCCATCTAGGAACAAGGCCACTTGTTTGGCCGGTGTGGGTAACTCTGGCGTAGGGCATCTCTCCAGGTACTGTCTAAATCTTCTTCCAGCTAGTCTGACCGTCTCTTGAGGTGTTTGTTTGAAGCTATGAATTAGTGAGGAGGTGTTATGCCTGATTCCACTCTTAGAAAACTCAACAATAAATGCTTCTAAGAGTTGGTCTATGTTTCTGAAATGCTGCTCATTCAGTGGTTGGAACCACGTAAGGGCAGTGTTCCTAAGGGTTAGACCGAAAGCATTATATTGCGTGAATAGGTCCTCCACTTGTTCAGCTTTCAACACTTGCCGAAATTCGGCCACATGGTCATAAGGGTCTCCCGTGCCATCGAAATGATTCTTCATGGACTTCACAAGTTGGGTTGGTCGTAGGGTCCTAGGGTGTTCTCTCGGCCTTGGCAAAGGAAAATCATCCATGTCCCGGTGATTCCATGGGGTTCTATGTCTCTCAGTTCCTACTCTATTCCTTTCTGTTCCCGTTCTTTCTCTTCCCAGGGAGTTGGCGAAACTTACCTCAGGTTTGTCTCTACCTCTATCTCTTTGAGTGCCATGAGCTTGGGAGGTCCCAGCTCCTTGATGACCAAAGGACACATTAGACCTTGGTTGGGGAAAAACTAATTCACCCTTCCAAGTGTAGGCATGTCTGCCCTGCTCAGTGACCACGAAGATTCTCTCTGATGCAGTGTCTAGGTAGGTTACTTGGCCTGGACTATCAGGGTCTTTAAACTCGTAGATCGTGAGGGTATTCCCCTCCTGAGGTTGCGAAGTTCTATATCTCCAAAAAGCCTCATCGGTTTCCCGATTTAAAAGCAGATCTATGCTTTTATTATCTTGTGGAATCCACTCAGGAGTCATGATTCTGGTCAAGACAGACTTACCATGGGGGGTTCTTGGCTCTCTCTCTAAGTTCCCTTGCTCTATGTCACCCATGTCGGTCTCCGCAATCACATTTCCAAACTCATCAGTCCTATCAGGAAGAGTGGTGACTACGTACATAGTCCCTTCTTTATCTAGGTATGCTCCATTCTCAAACTTGACTACCGGGTGGTCTAATCCATGGGTTTGATCGGGGTTCTTAATCTGGACCACCGATCTTCTCAGTCCGTCTTCGTAGATGCGAGCACCTAGACGATTCGTCCTGATATATTCCAATTGCGTCTTATAAGGCCCTTCGGGCTTCTCTAGGTAAGCCAACCCTGAACTACCTATTGATCTCTCCATGTGATAGGACATCTCAGAATCACTTGTTTCTGATCTGGCAGGGTAATCACTCAACTGCTGGGCCCAAGACCTGGCAGTGTGATTGACACTAGCTTCAGAAGATCTGAGGCTTTGTCTGTCTCGGCCTAAGTGTCTGCCTGATCTAAGGTTCATAAGCCTGATTTATTCACCCCCTGGAACCCAAGCACGCTCTCGTTGCAGGTTGATTTTGCATCAATCACTTCGTTCTTTTTAGTTGTATATTATGTTTATGGTCTTGTCTGAAATTGCGTCGTCAGGGGTACTTAAGTGAATTTCCGCACTTGATGAGTGATCGATTCCCGTTTATCTTTTTGTCCCTTAGTGTTTTCGTACTTAAGACCTACTTATTTTCTTGCACTTGGTTGATTAATTCTCTTGGACTTGATTCGTGCCTAACGTTGCCCTAGTTAATTACCACACCTAAGTCGTACTTAGTCTAGGCTAGGAATTGACAAAGGAGGGTTATGAGATTTTCCAACCTCAATCAGCTGGTTGACCCGACAGCTATGCAAGCCCAGGAAGCCTTCTCTCAGGCCCGGTACTCACCCTCGCTAGCTTGCTTTGATTGCCTTGAGTGCCCACAAAGTTCCTGCAAGAACTCACCAGTTAGTATAGATTGATTGCCACAAGTATTTGAAAGACACACTTCAATAATTTTAGTCCCCCTGGAGTAACTCACTGTACCCCCTGAATCTGAGAACCACTTAGTTCCGCCTAAAGGTCAACTTAAAAATGCATGTTCTGAAACTCCGCGTATGATTCTTACAAAAATCAGTCGAGGTCCACGTAGGATTCTCAACGAGCTTTCCAACGAGACCAAAATCTCATCAATCGGAGTTCGTATGGTCAAGTTGTGACCATTCAGGCGGATAGGGGTCAAAACAGGCTCTCAGGGTTCAGGGATTTCCTCACAGGTTCCTAGGTCTTGTCCCACTTCTAAGGCTCTAATGTTACTCCAATGTGACCAAAACTAAGCTCAATTGTACCTCAATTTACTCCAAATATTCACTCTAAAATTTCGTGCGTTAAGGCCATGTATCGCGATAGGTCGGGTCGAAGTGTCGCGATACCCCCAAGTGTCGCGATAGCTCGTGAAGTGTCGCGATACCCCGAAATGTCGCGATACCCCAAAGTGTCGCGATAGGTCGACTCGAAGTGTCGCGATAGCTCGTGAAGTGTCGCGATAGCCCGTGAAGTGTCGCGATAGGTCGTGAAGTGTCGCGATACCCCGAAGTGTCGCGATAGGTCGACTCGAAGTGTTGCGACACCTTGAGGTGTCGCGATAGCTCGAGATATGGCGAATTTTCCTGTTCTATCTAGGGTTCCTGGGAGCTCTAGGCCTGCGCAATGCCGTGGTGCACTCAGAATCGTGAGAAGTCGAACTTTTCGGAGTGTCGCGATAGCTCGAGCTCAACGCCTCGGGGACTGTGCAGGCAGTTTCTGTACCTGCTGAGCTTGCTGGAGATGATGATGGAGCTGGTACCTGCAAGAAACATGCAAAAAACACACAAATGCAAACACACACAATCGCTCTCTCTCAAACTCGCACACAACAAATGAGGGGAAGAAAGGGAAGAGGGGATATGTAGTGGGGAAGGAGGTGGAGGTGGAGATGGAGAAGGAGGTGAAGGTGAAGATGGAGATGGAGGAAAATCAGAAATTTACCTACTACTTACCATTCCAACGCGTCCTCTCTACGTCTTACCATCACACGCTCGTCCTCAAAGCTCGATCCCCGGCAACGGCGCCAAAATTTGGTGTAGCTCAGTGATGAGTAGCACCTCCTTTAATGTCAATCCGGGAAGACATGAGGATGGTATGAAGACCACGAGCAAGTGGAAGCACAAGTGCGTGAGTGAGAAGCACACAAGCATGCACACACATACACACACACGCGCACACACCGTAAGAACAAAGAGAGTAAGACAATGGAATCACTTCTATTGCAAGAAAGTTCTCATACAAGCTCAAACTACAAGAAGCTCTCCCAAAAATGAGCTCTCTAGCTCTATTTATAGTTTTTGACTAGCTTCGGCCCTGTTCAGACTTAGTGTCCGGCCTAGTTAAAAATTAGGTTCCGGGGCTTATTTGAGGGCCCAAACGAGAGCTAAAAATTAAGAAAATTGGCAGGCAACTACATCTAAGGCTCCCCAAGCTCGAGGACTCCTCGGCTTGTACAAAATGGAGCTACAAAAAGGTGAAATGATATTTACAAGGGTTTGTAGTGATGAGAATCACTTTAGCATGATGTTGGGGTTTTTTGAAAAAAATGAAGGGTGGCCTCAGTGCTAGATCTGCATGTGTGTCCATACTTGCTTCTTCCCGCATCCTGTCAACACAAGGAGTTCCAAAGGATTTTGAGCAATATAAGAGAACTTTGGGACTAGAAGCCAAGGCTTACGAACTTGAGATCTGGCAAACACTTAGGCAAGGATAGAAAAAGCATTAGATCATCTGAGGCTAGTGTCAACCATACAGCCAGGTCTTGGGCTGAACAGCTTAGTGGTTATCCTTACACACTAAGTTCAGAAACTAGTGACTCAGAAATGTCTTTTAGCATGGAAAGACCCACACGTAGCTCAGGCACTACCTATTTATAGACACCAGAAGATCCCTATAAGACCCAATTGGAGTATATCAGGACCAACCAATTAGGTGCTGGCATCTATGAGGATGGTCTAAGACGATCGGTTGTCCAACTCAAAAATCCTGATCAACCCTTTGGACTTGAACACCCAGTGGTCAAGTTTGAAGAGGGCGCATACATTGATAAGGAAGGAACCATGTATGTGGTTACCAGCCTACCAGATAGGACAAATAAGTGTGGAAACATCATTCCTGAGAACGAGATAGGAGACCTAGAGCAAGGAGACCTAGGACAAGAACCCAAGACCCCCAGAGGTAAGTCAGTCTTGACTAGAGTGATCACTCCAGAATGGATTTCCCAAGACAACAAAAGCATAGAGCTATTCTTGAATAGAGAAACAGAGGAAGCCTTTTGGAGATTCAAGCCAGATCATCCGAGCCCAATAGTCACCATCTATGAGTTCAAGGATCCAGAGATACCAGGCAAAGTTGTCTATCTAGATCACATGTCAGAGAAAATATTCTTGGTAACAGAGCAGGATAGGCATGCATACACTTGGCAAGGTGAGTCAATTTTCCCTCCGTCAAGATCTAATGTTTCCCAAGGACTCCAAGGAGCAGGATCATCCAAGGCTCATGAAACCCAGAGGGAAAGAACCAGAGAGAGACCTAAGGTAAGCTTTGCACACACAATGGGTAGAGCCCGATCAAGAATTGAGAATGAAAGAACTGAAGAGAGAGACATAGAGCACATAGGCATCAAAGAGATGAACATGATTTCCCATTTCCCAGACCCTGAGAGCACTCAAGAACCCTTAGACCTTCTCAAGTGGTCAAGGCAATGAAGAACTACTTTGATGGATTTGGAGATCCTTATGATCATGTGGTCGAGTTCAAACAAGTGCTAAGAGCTAAACAGGTTGAAGACTTATTCACCCAGTTTGAGGCATTTGGTTTAACTCTTAAGGGTAATGCCTTAGCTTGGTTTCAACCTCTAAACAGTCGCAACTATAGAGAGATAGGTCAGCTGCTAGAAGAATTCATTGTAGAATTTTCCAAGAGTGGTATCAATCATAACACATCATCCTTGATCCACAGCTTCAAGCAGACACCCCAAGAAATAGTGCGACTTACAGGAAGAAGGTTTAGACATTACTTGGAAAGATGCCCTGTGCCAGAATTACCCACAGCAGCCAAACAAGTGGCACTGTTTTTAGATGGCCTATTGAGCACAAAGTTAAGGTCATGTGTATACTTGAAAGAGCCTAGATCCATAGAAGAGTGTGTGCGGATATGCATTGACATAGAAGACAACTTGGGTGAGGAGTTAGGACTATCCAAACTCTATAAGGACTCTGATAGTTCTACAAGTCATACCTCTAGAACCTCCACTGAGATAGATGAGATAGCTGAGCAAGTGGCCAAAAAGCTAGGAGTTCAAAATACACAAATGCCAAGGGTCACCTCATTGAAGGATGTTATACATGCGAAGGAGATCACATGGCTAATGTTTGCCCAATGATGGCTCAGCCCCAAGGAAACCCTAATGCTCTATATTGCACTATTGAAAGAAAATACACGAACCATACGGCTCAAGATTGTTCCTATAACAGGCAGGTTGTTAGACAAAATTATCAGCAACCTTACCAGCAGGGTAGGTATCAGAACCTGTACCAACAGCCATATTATAGGCCACAACAACAATATCAACCTCAATACTAGTAGCAATATCAGGCACCAAACATGCCACAGCCAGTCCTGGGAAACCAACCACCAACTCCTGCCAATGTGATCCCAATTAAGTATACGATGGCGGAGGAGAACCCTAATAGAGCATTGGTGCCACTAACCCCTTTGGTCTCAGAAAATGACTCTCATGCTCATAATTCAGACTACTCCCATGAAGGTAGTCCACATGCTTATTACATGGAGTCACCTGAGCAAAGTGAGACTTCTCCATATCAATATGAGACACCACTAATGGAACAGAATTGGGAGCCAGAATACTCCAATGTCATGTATACAAATCCCAACCCCAGGCTCCAAGCGAGACAAGTAAGACCACAAGCCCCTAGAGGTCCATGTTTTAGATGTCAAGGTGACCATTTCATTCGTGAATGTCCCCACCTGCCAGCTCCGGGACAAGGACAGAACATCACAATATAAGGCTTTTGTCTTGAGTGTGGCAAAGAACATCTTGCAAGAGAGTGTCCTAGGAATCCCTCTAGTGCACCTAAGGTTACACCCATCAATGTGGTAGGCTTAGTGCCGGATTCAAGTTCAAGTAGTAGTAATGTGGCTCCTGTACAGGCAGTTACTAGGGCACAAGCAATAAAACAGGATAAACCGACTGAGCAGCCAGAGCCAAGTGACTCAAGAGATTCTAGTAAGAGGAAGCCAAGAACATGGAAGGATACCATAGAGAAGGCTAATCGCAAGTGGAACAAAAAGATATCCAAACTAGAAGAAAGCCTAAGGGATACCAAAACAAAAATAGAAGACATTGCATCTCAAAGTCCCTCGCATGCCGAAGCTCCATCCACTCCACCTCATCCCACCCCACCACCCACTGTAAATAACCCACAACCAGGGTTTGTTCTTGCAGATCCAACCCCGGAAGGCTTGGACATGATGTTCAAGGCCTATCAGGCTCGACTTCAAGAAGGGCCAACAGCTGCAAACCTAGACAAGAGTTACCCTAGAGCAGATTTAGAGATTGAACGGACAAAAATGTGCATGAAAATGGTAGAGCTAGCTCAGGCTATGCTTGAGACCAATCAATTGTTCAATCAGACCAACTCTGTTAAACCGGATTTGCATTTCCAGGGCTTGCTAGAAATATTAGAGCAGTTGGTAAACAACCCTCAAGTTTCTTTACCTCCACAGGCTCAACCGGTTTTTGAAAGAGAGATTTCATCACAAATGAGAACCTATATTCCTGATTCCATGGATGAGGGAGCATCTCTTTCAATACAACAGTACTCTCAAGAGTTCTTGCGAGAAATACAAGAAGAAAAATGGGCCAAGGAGAAGGGTAATCCCCCTCCTATTCCTGAGATTGATGATCTTCATGATCAGTTTCCCCAAGACATTCCGTCTATCTATGGAGACCAAACAGAGCAACATGGAGATGAAAGATTAGATTTTGAATCTAATTCTTTACAAGAGTTGCCTCAATTCACAGGCCCATGGGAAACTGAATCTCTTAAGATCAGAGCTCCCACAATATTGGTAAGGAATGAAGACTTGGTGGTTCCAAGAAACACTGATGTCGTGAAGAACACTAAGGTTCAGTGCCATCTCACGATAGAAGAGCTGCTCAAAGCAAAACCTGAGCTATGGAATCATGTGAAGGATCAAGTTCCAGAACTTGATTCCAATATGCCAAAAGTAGGCGCTAAGCAGAAAGTACCAGAGATACCTCTAGACAAAATAGGGGACATGAGCGAAGGTGAGGAAGGTAATACTTATCTTCCGATCACCTATCAAGGTTACACAACCAAAGCAATTGTAGATTCAGGTGTCGGTGTTGCTATTGCTACCACCTCCTTGTGGAAGCGATGGAGCAAACCCACATTAAGACCAACTAGAATGAAGCTTCAAATGGCAGACGGTCATTTTGAAAGACCTCTAGGATTGCTCGAAGGGATAACTCTAACCACTTCTGGTGTAGAGTTTGAACACACATTTGCTATATGTGACTTTGAGAAAAATAATGTCTGCGAGATGATCCTAGGAAGACCCTTCCTACAACAATTGCAAATAGTACAGGATTGGGGAACCAACTCCTTGTACTTACAGCACTTAGGTGTCACTACCAAGGTCAATTTGAAGGATTACACCTTCAGAGATGTACCACCCCTACAGTGGAATCCTATCCACAAAGCAAAGGAAGATTTTATCTCTATGCATTCTGGGAGTTCACCTGATCCATCCTGGCTGCATGAAGATGCTCACTTGTGGATGTGCAATGTCGCAAAGGAAGAGGAAAAGCGCCTAAAAGCGAGAGAAGAAGGAACTTCCCCAGGAGATAGACCAGTTAAAGACCCAGCCTATACACCGATGATATTTCCAGATGAGGAATGAGCCTCATGGTTGGGCAAAAATATTAGCTACTATGGACATTGCAGTCAATGAAGAACAATGGACACCTCATTGTGATGAGGAGGGTTATGATATTTCAATGTTCATGTGTCAGCCCTTGTTGGAAGAATGTGACCCTAGTGATGTCATAGAAGAAGAAGAGAATGACGATGATCTAGAGTCCATTTTGATGGATAGTTGCTTCATCTCAGAAGAGCACTATCTAGAAGATGTAGGAGTATTGACTCAAAAAGAAGAGGAACTCCTCACAAGCATCAAAGCTGTAAATTCAAAGGTAGAAAGTGAAGGAGGTCAAAAGAAAAAAAAATTGAAAAAGCAGTGAAACTAGAAGAGGAGGAATCATTGTTTGAAGTACCAGAAAACTTCAAGAAATATGAAGTGGAGGACCAAAGAATTTTGGTACAAATGCCTAAGAGAGAGGCCATCATAGGAGAAGCATATATTACAAAGAAAAGACCAAAAAAGTTGTAGTAACCATTGAAGGAAATGAAGAGCGATGTACGTACATAGGAGACGACCTAAGTGCAAAAGAAGCTATTAAGGGAATATAGGGATGTGTTTGCATGGCACTATAGAGATTTGAAGGGAGTAGAACCACGAATTTACTCTCATACAATCCCCATGACTACAGATGCCAAGCCCACCAAACAAAAGCCCTACACGTATAGACACTTACGCTGCAAAAATAAAAGAAGAAATTGACAGGTTGATTGAAGTTGGATTCATCTACGAGATTGAGCATAGTGAATGGGTGTCCTCCATTGTAGTGGTGTCCAAGAAGAATGGAAAGTTGCGAGTGTGCATTAACCTTAAAAAAGTTAATGCTGCTACGATTCGAGATAGTTATCTGCTTCCAATCACCGAACATTTATTGGAGCGTGTTGCAGGCAAGGAAGTTTATAGCTTCCTTGATGGGTTCTCAGGTTACAACCAAGTAGCGATTGCCCCAGAAGATCAACACAAAATGGCTTTCACCACAGAGTGGGGAATCTTTGCATTTCGTGTGATGCCATTTGGTCTCAATAGCAAGTTTTCACCTCTGAGCTAACACCTACTTATCTTTTTTGATCTATCTTTTTGAGAGTGATCTTCCAAGGTACATAGGGTGTCTAATATATCCATTGGCAAGCTAAAAGGGCCCACCATATACTCCTGGAGTTCAATTGGCTGGTGTAGATCAAAGATTTTGCAACACCTCTTCATCTTCAAGCACATACCTATCCATCTCTTCATAATGGTATCAGAGCAAGGTTGGACAACATGGTAGATGGATTTCCTTCATCAATTGACAAATTGGACAGAGGTAACTACTCAGCTTGGTCATTAAGAATGGAAGCTTATCTCCAAGGTAGAAGTTTATATGGTTATGTGGCTGGAGATGAAGTTATGCCAAGTTTCAGGAACAAAAGTCAACCAACACAAGAAGAGCAAGAAAGATTGAGCACATGGTGCTCCAAGGATGCACTTGCAAGGTCTTATCTCCTCAACTCTATCTCAGATTTTTTGTTGCCTCACATTAGAAGTTGTAAGACATCTCAAGAAGTGTGGGATGCACTTGAAGCTTTCTTTTCTTCAAGTACCAAAGCTAGGAAGCATCAACTATGGCTGGATTTCACAACTCTCAAGAAGGCTCCCAAACAAAATGTGACTGATTTTGTCATAAAGCTCAAGGACATAGCAGATCAGTTGGGAAGCATTGGAGAGGTAATAGATGAAGAGCAAATTGTAAGGCAGGTCATCAATGGCTTGAAGGCAAATCACAAGTGGGAAGCATTCACCACAGCTATGGATTTGTACATGGACATGCATGTACCTGATTTCAATACACTCATTGGACAAATACTTACCCAAGAGGCAAAGCTTATCAAAAATGGAGAAAGCTCTAAAGGTAATCAATCTTCAGCTTTATACACTGATAAAAGCAAGTCCAAAGATAACAAAAGAAAGGCAAAGAAAGTGGATGATGAAGCAGGTACATATCAAGCTAACTATGCAGGTAGAGGAAGACATGGCAGAGGTAGAGGAAGAGGAGGTAGACAAGGCAGGGGGAGATCCCAAGACTCCAACTCATGTTCTATTTGTGGATTAACTAATCATACAACTGAAAATTGCTTTAGGAATTCCAGGAATCAAAGAGGCAGAGGATACAATAGAGGAAGTTATGGCTACTCAAGAGTAAGGTTCAACAACTACCATGGCAACTACAACAACTACAATCATTCAAACTATCAAGGAGGCTACAAAGGAAGGAGAGACTACAATAACTACACAGAAGACTCAAACAAAGAGGATTCATTATTGATCATGAACATGGCTATGCCACAAGGTAAATCTGATGAGCATGTTTTCTAGATAGATTCAGGTTGTTCAAATCATGTGGCAGGAAATGTGGCACTCCTATCAGATTTAGAAGATCCAAGGAATAAGCATGAGGTACAAACAGGAGATGACACAAGACATCCTATGGAGAAAATAGGCAATGTCAAAGCACCTGATGGAAACATCAACCTACTCAGTAAGGTACTCTATGTCCCTACCATTACAAAGAATTTGATAAGTGTTGGGCAGATAGTAGAGAAAGGGTTGCAAGTCAGGTTCACAAAGGCAGGAGCATTTGTTGACGATCCAAGTCAAGGATTCAGAAAAATTGCAAAAGGTGAAAAGATAGGTAGATTGTTCACATTTGAATTACAAGACACTAGAAACATTGCTCTCTTTAATTATGGTAGTCAGACACTCACAGAATTGAAAGTATGGCACAAAAGGTTAGCACATATTGGTGAAAGGTCATTAAAGCAAATTTGCAGGGACCAAAGTGTACTTGGACTCCCTAACTTGTCAACACAACATATGATTTATAAGTGTAGTGCATGTCAATTTGGAAAGTCTCACAGGTTACCATTCACGAAGAAAGGTTATATGCATGGAGATCTCTTGGAGTTGGTTCATACAGATGTATGGGGACCTAGCAAGGAATCTTCAATATCTAGATCAAGGTATTATGTCTCCTTTATTGATGATTGCAGTAGATGGACTATCCTATTCTTTATGAAACACAAAGATGAAGTTTTTTCATGTTTCAAAAGATATTTGGCTCTTGTGGAGAATCAAATAGGTAAATCACTAAAAAGGCTAAGGTCAGATGGAGGGGGAGAATACTTCTCCCATGATTTTGATTCTTTTCTTCAAGAAAGAGGAATCAAAAGAGAGGTAACTACAAGGTACACTCCTGAGCAAAATGGAGTGGCAAAAAGGAGGAATAGGACAATTGTTGAAGCTGCAAGGTCTATGTTAAATGAAAAGCATTTACCTAATTACTTATGGGTTGAGGCTGTATCTACAACCACTTACTTGATTAACAGGTTGCCTTCAAAATCCCTTGATGGGATGACTCCATATGAGGCTTGGAATGGAAGAAGACCAAGCTTAGATCATTGTAAAACTTTTGGATGTATTGCTTTTGCTCATGTTCCTTCACAGGTTAGAGGCAAGATGGATCCAAAAGCAGAAAGGTGTGTGACAGGAAATGATGCAAATGGTATGAAGAAGATCAAAGATCAGATGAGAGAAGAGTTCAAGATAAGTGATTTGGGTTCACTTACCTACTTCCTAGGTTTGGAAGTTGTCTACAAAGATCATGGTTTGTTTCTCACTCAAAGAAAGTACATTAAGGACATGTTGGCAAAATTCAAGATGCAAGATTGTAAGATTGCAGGTACTCCAATGGAGGTTAATCACAAATTGAGCTCACATGAAGGTGAACTCATAGAGGACATCACATCATATCAAAGTCTAGTGGGTAGTCTCAACTATGCCACATTGACAAGAGTAGATATATGTTATAGTGTGAGTGTGCTAAGCCAATTTATGCACACACCAAGGAAATCACATATGGATGCTGCCAAAAGGATTCTCAAGTATCTCAAAGGAACCATAAATGGAGGACTTTATTATCCTTATGTATCTGATTTAGGTTTGAAGCTATTTTCTGATGCAGATTGGGCTGGCTCCAAGGAAGATAGAAGGAGCACTTCAGGTTATCTTACCTTTGCAGGTTCAAAGCTTATTTCATGGTCATCCAAGAAGCAGCCCACAGTTGCTCTCTCTTCTACTGAAGCTGAATATAGAGGTCTTGCCATAGCTACTCAAGAAGCTATGTGGATGAAGACATTATTCAAAGATCTTGGATCGGAGTTTGGAACTCCAACTATTTTTGGTGACAATATGAGTTCTATTCATTTGGCGGCTAATCCTATTTTTCATGCAAGGACTAAACATATTGAAGTTCATTATCACTATGTACGAGAAAAGGTTCTAAGCAAAGAGATTCAAATATCATATGTGTCCACTCATCAACAATGTGCAGATATTCTAACCAAAGCATTGGATGGTACAAAGCTTTGCAAATTCAAGGCTATGATTGGTTTGCAGGTAATCTTGGAAGATTGAAGACCTCAAGCATACTTGGCTTGAGGGGGAGCTGTTGGAGCAAGTCTATGACAAGCCCAAGTATTGGCTTGAGTCCCACAAAGTCATAGAAGAAGCCTTAAAATGAAGACTATGTAAAGTTCACTTGTGAACTACCTCTTGTAACTTTTGAAGAGTTTACTTAATGTAAAAGTGAAATAATCTTAAGTGGTTGAGTCCACTTGATCAAGAATGGAAAGAGGATCCACGAATTCGTGATTTGTGGTAGGTAGAGAATCAAATCAATCATTGATTGATTGGAGAGTGATTGAGGGAAGTTAGCCTCCCAAGCTCAACTATAAATAGATGGCAGTTTTAGTCGTGGTTAGAGAGACCTATGTGAAGACCTCCAAGAGCTGAGATTTATGCCATATCAAGGTGTGATTACAAGGCACACATATGTATCAATAACTCATTGTATTGTACAAGGAATATACTTTTATTTTCACGATTATTTGAGTTCATCTTTTCATGTTCTTGTGAAGTGTACTACTCACTGCCATTACTCTCAGCTTTTTGCAGTCAGCTTGCAGAGATGGTTTGTCTGAGCTTGGTGCATCATTTTCAGTGATTTAACTTGGTAAATTTATCTCTATAAGTCTACTATATGCTCACAAATTTTCATGTCATTTGAATGTTGCAATCTTCAGTTATGTTTAGTTGAAGTCAACAGTGTCTGTGCATTTTCACTTCTCTGTCAGGTACCCGACTTTTTCACTCATCTTGTCAGAGCCATTTCTCAGTGGTTACTTATCCAAACTCAAAGATTTAAAGCTTGTTGGATTTAACTTACTGTGTAGTATACTCATACAAATTTTCATAATCATTGGATTCCTACATTTGGAGTTATGTTTATTTTGTTGCTCATTGGTCTCAAACTGTAGCAGCCCGTGAAAATTGGGATGATGTCATCACTGTTAAAACTCATTCTCAGTGTGTGGTTTATTATTTTTGATGAGATTACTCTTGAAAGTTAGCTCTTTAAGCTACCTAGACTTCCTCAAGAGGAATTAAGCTAATTGCTGCTGTGCTCAGAGAATTATGTAAAACACTGGACAGGTGTATGAACCAAGAATAGCAAGTTTTCACCTCTGAGCTAACTCCAACTTATCTGTTTTGATCTATCTTTTTGTGAGTGATCTTCCAAGGTACATAGGGTGTCTAATACATCCATTGGCAAGCTAAAAGGGCCCACCATATAATCCTGGAGTTCAATTGGCTGGTGTAGATCAAAGAGTTTGCAACACCTCTTCATCTTCAAGCACATACCTATCCATCTCTTCACAGTTTGGAAGCCTAAGGCGCCAGTAGCATCCACAACACCAAAGAACAAACCACTCCGGATACAAAATATAGGCAATCAACCCAAGATGAAGAAGTCAACAAGGAATTGTACACAACCCACCCCTGCTCTAAAATGGGTCCCTAAAATCAATTGTCCTTTTGACATCCAAGGGATACATCGGACAAAGGTTGCATCAACATCCGCAAGAACATTGAAAGCATCAACGTGCAACAACCATGTGCCTGTGGCATAACCTTGTCTTTTGCACCATTGAGATCATGCACTTCCAAAGTATGCATCATTATAGGGCCACATTACATGGCCGTGCATAGAAACAATTGAGAATCCAAGGCACATGAGACACACTTGCTAAATGTAAACTATTTTATTGATGCTAACACCTTTCCTCTTGTCTTGTTCCAAAAAAAAAAAAACACAAAAGAGAAGAGAAGAAACAGGTCCATGCACTCGACAACACTCATCGGTGAACCCTCAGCAAGGACGTCCATCAACGAGAAAGACAAGCCAATGGTCAATCATCATGATGGGCATATGACACAAAGAGACAAAAATCGACGGACCTTTCACCATGGTAAGCACACCCTACTGCAGCAACACTATAACCATGATAGATCAAGAAACCTCTTCGTCGGCATACCCTTGAGCACTTAGCTCAAGACCCAACTTCTTGCACCATAATTCTTCCAATGCATTTCCAAGTATGCATGCATAAGGCCACATTAAAAGGCCGTGCACAAGGCACATATCTTTTTCAACCCATGCACTAATGCACTTACCCACCATCCATTATGGGTTATAAGTACTTGACATGAAAACTATAAAAGCCATCTTTGGAAGCAATCGAGGACATCAAGGTGACAACAACAAATGCAAGGAAGAGATACACCGCTGAGAGTTGCTCATGATCAACATTGAGCACCTCTTTGGAGCAACTAGCAACTTTGGAAAGCTCACAAATGCACCATCAAGATGGAATACAAGGAAGAAGAACATACAAAGGGACTAAAACCTGCAAGAGCTAGCAGTGGCAAAGTAAAGAACAAGACAAACGACCATGTTACATTGGAAAGATGGACCACTCCTATTGATACATGGACACTACCTCTCAACGTACCACATGGAACAACCCCTACAACAAGGGTCTGTCAGGGACGACAGACTCAAGAGGGGGGGGGGAGTGTTGAAGCTCAAGTTCAAGGACAAAGCATGGAAGTGCATCAAGGAAGTGGGCACACAAGAAGAAGGAGCAAGTAGGGAGCTCCAAGAAGCACCTGTCAAATTTTTAGAAGAAATCCCTATAAAACTAGTGATTTTTATCACTAAAAACCATTGTAAATACCATTTTCCATTTTTCTAACTCCATTTTGTTCAAGCCAAGGAGTCCTTGAGCTTGAGGAGTATTATAATTACCATCCTACCAATTTTCATAATTGTTAGACTCCGTTTGAGCTCCCAACTAAGCCTTGGAACCTATTTTTTAACTAGGCCGGACACTAGGTCTGGACAGGGTCAAAATCACTCAAAAAACTATAAAAAGGGTTGGAGAGCTCATTTTTGAGGTTAGCTTGTTGTAGATTTCAGCTTTGTAAGAGAGATCTTTGGCAATCTAAGTCCTTCTATTGTTCCACTCTTTGCTCTTACTTTGTGCATGTGTGTGTGTATGTGTGTGCATGCTTGTGTGCTTTCCCTCACGCACCTGTGCCATCACTTGCTCACGGTCTTCATACCGGTCCTGACGTCTCCACGGATTGACATTTACGAGGTGTATCTCCTCACGTTGGTACTTGTCATTGTGCTAGAGTGACAGTTGCCTTCAATTGATCTGTCACTTTATCCTTTCTTGGCTTGATGATTGCCTTGCCTGGTGTAGCTCCTTCGTCTACCTCTTCTACCTCCTCTTCCTTTGCCTCTAGTTGTGTATAACATTTGATTATGGTTGTCCTTTGACTTTGAGCTATCTCCATGTTGAGCTTCCTTTGCCACAAGGTTTGGAATGAGCTCCTCAAATGAAGGTGTGGGATCTCTATAAAGGTTGGTAGCAATGAGAGTACTAGATTGCACATGTACATGGAATGATTGCCATGATACCTTCTAAGTGGTTTTCACCTTTTCTCATAGGAAAAATTGTGATGCTCCTTGTCTTGCTCCATTTGTAGCTTCTTGACAACAAAGTTTCTTGTTTCCTCAACAACAGATCTTGGAGCAGTAGAGGACGTTGATGGTTCACTCCTTGTGTCTATAGGCGAGATCTTTAACTATGCAACTAGATTATCTTCTAAATTCATGCAAGATGCACTCATTCAAAGTTGCGAGTCTTCAAATGTACATAAGAGAGCATAATTTCCCATTATTCAATCCCTCTAAAAAGAGAGAGATTGTTTTCCTTCTAGGCGGTCATTCAGCAATTGGGCATATATCTACATATTGTTTGAAACATCTAGTAGCTATGCATATACGCTCATGACTAGATTGAATGAAGTTATACATCAAGGAAGTAGATTCATGTTTGAATCCTCTCTTTGAGAATTATGAGATGAATTCTCTAACAAAGCTTCTAGACTTTTGAACATCTCTATTGTTAATGGTTGAAACCAAGTTGCAATTTTGATAAGACTTAAATTAAAAGCTTCGTACTGAGTGAAAAAGTTAGTAATTTGTTCTGCTCTCAAGACCTCCTTGAATTTGGTTATCTGAACATAAGGATCAATAGAACTATTGTAATAGTTCTTCATGCACTTTGATACTTGAGATGGTCGAAGATGTTTTCCTAGGTCTTGACTTCTTGGCATCAAGATTGTTGCTTGTGCATTTTATTGGATGTTAGCTTCCACATTTGCATGTGGATTGGTGTTGGTAGCAGCCAGGGCACCTAAGGACCCACAAGACAAGGAAGCCAAATAAGGGAGTCAGAGCAAGGAACAAGCAGGAAAAGCAGTCAACGCACATCTGGCAGATAGGCCCATAATTTTTCCATGAAACAATATTTCCCTAATAGTGATCTTAGTCACTTCACATAATTGTAAATAACATTTTTTATTATTCCTACTCCATTTTGTGCAAGCCGAGGAGTCCTCAAGCTTGAGGAGTATTAGTAGTATTTATGCACCAATTTTCATAATTTTCAGAGCTCGTTTGACCCTCCAAAATAGCCTTACATTTTTAACTAGGCCGAACACTAGGTCTGGACATGACCAAAGCTAGTGAAAAACTATAAAAAGAGCTATAGAGCTCATTTTGGAGGTTAGCTTGTTGTAAAATTGAACTTGTATGAGACTTTTTGAGTAATTTAAATAACTCCATTGTCTCTCTCCTTGTTCTTGCCTTGTGTGCGCGTGTGTGTATGTGTGTGCATGTTTGTGTGCTTCTCACTCACACACTTCTGCCGTCACTTGTTTGAGGTCTTCATACCATCCTCATGTATTCCCGGATTGACATTAAAGGAGGTGCTACTCATCACTGAGCTACACCAAATTTTGGCGCCGTTGCCGGGGATTGAGCTTCGAGGACGAGCATGTGATGGTAAGACGTAGAGATGAGAAGTTGGATTTATAGGTATTTTCTTCACTTTTATCTATTTTTTCTTCACCCTCTTCATCACCGTCAACATCATCACCATCTCCCACCTCCATCTCCATCATCGCGACATTTTTGGTTTTTGGTCATATCACCCTTCCCATACCATTTCCCCTCATTTCACTTGTGAGAGAGAGCCGAGAGAGCATTTGCGTGCTTGTGCTTTTGTGTGTTTTTGGAGATTTTCTACAGGAATCAACATCCCTAGTAGCTGCACCAGCTTCAGCACGTACAAATTTTTGACGGTGCAGGTCCCGAGGCATTGACCCTTGTCAATCGCGATCGATAAAGAAATTGATCAATCTACTAAACTAAGTGCATAAATGTGATGTGTAGGCCTAGAGCATCTTAAATATGTGTTTTAAAATTTTAATATGCCTCAGTTTTCTATCAATCGCGATTGACCCATCAATCACGACTAACAAACGACGATGAACACTTGCCGACAGACTTGTCAATCGTGACCGACACGTCAATTGCGATCGACAGATTCAATGACCGACTGACCATGACAGACACAATCTACGCATGCCACATGTCAATCATGATCAACCTATCAATCGCAATTGACCCATCAATCGCTACTGACAGCCCTGACGGCTCTGTCAATCACGACCGACAAAATCAACGATTGTTTGACCATGACTAACTGAAATTTCGGGCCACGTGTCAATCATGATTGACCCATCAATCGCGATTGATAGCCACGATGGACCTGTCAATCATGACCGACACATCGATTGCGACTAACGCATCAATCGCGATTGACAGACCACTCGATCGCGATTGACAGACCACTCGATCGCGATTGACAGGTAAATTCGGCAATTTTTTAGGGCAAAAGATATTGGGTCTAATTTAAAATTTGGGAAACATTAAGGGTCATTAGAACATAACCAAGCCCTAGAACTGAGTTATTCCTGTTTGCTTGTTAGCTTGTTTTGATCGTGTTTTAGCCCTAAAGTCTTGAATAGACATAACTTCCTCATACGAACTCCGTTTTTAGAGATTTTGGTCTCTAGGATTGTTTGCCATAAAGACAAGGGCAATTTGGACTCTGAAGTACATTATCGAAAAGGAATTGTTAGGTCATTTGAATTTTAATTTTGAACTAACTTTGGAACTCTTGCAGGTTCGTTGAGAGCACTAGAGGGCATCGAAAGCAAGGGCATTCTGCAAGCTTGAGAACGGGGTTCTTGAGCACCAACGAGCAAGGGATAAGCAGGTGAGGTTGGAACTTCTCTCAAATCCCTCAGTCGATCCCTAGCTCAGGCTAAGAACACATAGTATTGGAAGTAAGTTAGGGTGACAATAGGCACGAGGAAAGTTGAAGACTCCCTAAGTAATCAAGTTCAAGTCAAGAGATAACCTGTGCATGTGACGATAACCTTAAAGGAAGGAACTAATTCTATTACGATCAACTTCAAGTGCGAAAAAATCACGCAAGTAATTCCTGATGATGCAAAATTAGACAAGATCATAAACACAATAACAAACTAAAAAGAATCCAGTGGTTGATAAGAAAGAATTAGCAATGAGGTTGTACTTTGGGTAAAAAATTGGGATTGTTCAATCAGGCATATGAACCTTAGATCAGGACGACATCTAGGGAGAGATTGACAAAGCCTTAGGTCTTCAGAGGCTAGTGTCAATCACACTGCTAGGTCTTGGGCCCAACAGTTGAGTAATTATTCACACTACCCTAACTCTGAAACTAGCGAATTAGAGATGTCTCAATGTATGGAGCGACCCATAGGAAGTTCAGGAGTGGCTTACTTGCAAAAGGTTGAAGGTCCCTACCAACTCAACTGGAATACCTTAGGACCAACCGATTAGGAGGATGGTCTAAGAAGAGCCGTGGTCCAAATTAAAAACCCTGACCAACCCATTGGACTCAAACATCCACCATTCAAATTTGAAAATGGTGCGTACCTAGACAAGGAAGAACCATGTACATAGTCACCAACCACCCGAATAGAATAGATGAGTTTGGTAATGTGATTCCAGAGACAGACATAGGTGACATAGAGCAAGGGAACTTAGGAAGAGATCCTAGAACTCCTTGAGGCAAATTAGTCCTCACTAGAATCATCACACTAGAGTGGATTCCTCAAGACAATAAGAGCATACATCTGCTTTTAAACCGAGAGACCGATGAAGATTTTTGGAGGTATAAGCCTGATTAGCTGAATGAGGTAGGAATGATCACAATCTATGAGTTCAAAGATCGTGATAGCCCAGGCAAAGTGACCTATTTAGACAATACTTTAGAGAGGATCTTTGTGGTCTTAGAACATGGTAGGCATGCCTACACTTGGAAGGGTGAATTCATCTTTCCCCAACCAAGATCTAATGTCTCTTATGGCCACCAAGGAGCTGGAACATCCCAAGCTCATGGGGCTTAGAGGGACAGAAGTAGAGACAGGCCAAAGGTAAGTTCTTCCAACCCCTTGGGAAGAGAAAGGATGAGAACAGAGATGGATAGAGTGGAAACTGAGAGACCTAAGGACCCAAGAAACCAAAGAAATACTGATGATTTTCCTTTTCCAAGGCCTAGAGAACATAGGAGAACCTTGAGGCCACACCAGCTGGTTAAGTCCATGAAGAACTACTTCGATGGCACTCGGGACCCATACGAGCATGTGGCCGAGTTTAGGCAAGTCTTGAGAGTGGAACAAGTTGAGGACCTATTCACACAATATAATGCCTTTGGTTTAACCCTTAGAAACACCGCCTTTACATGGTTTCAACCACTAAATGAGAGACAATTCAGGAACATAGACCAACTTCTAGAGGCTTTCATTACCGAATTCTCTAAGAGTGGCATAAGGCGTAATACTTCCTCATTGATTCACAACTTCAAGCAGACACATCAAGATATCGTTAGACTTGCAAGAATAAGGTTTAGGCAATATCTAGAGAGATGTCGAGTTCCTGAGTTACCCACACCAGGCAAACAAGTGGCTTTATGTCTAGATGGACTGCTGAGTACAAAGTTGAGATCATACGTGTACTTGAAGGACCCTAGAACCATAGAAGAGTGTGTACATATGTGCATCGACATTGAGGATAACCTAGGGGAGGAATTGGAACTTTCAAAAATCTATAGAGATTCACTTCCATGCAATCCACATCTATTGAGGAACTCATTGAGAAAGTAGCTCAGAAGTTACGAGTCTCAAGCAAACAAATACCAAGGTTTGCCCCAATGAAAAGATGATATACTTGTGGAGGTGACCATATGGCGAATGTATGTCCCATTATGGCTTAACCCCAAGTGAATCCTAGTAGCCAGTACTGCACCATAGAATGGAGATACACTAATCACACCGCACAAGATTGCCCATACAATAAGCAAGCGGTTAGGCAAACCTACCCTCAGCCATACCCTCAGCAAGGAAGATACCAAAACCAGTACCCACCACAATAGTATGGTAGGCCCTAGCAACCCTATCATCCATCCTATCAAGGGTAGCAGATACCTCAACCAGTGCTAGCACAGCAACCCCCTGCTCGAGCCAATATGATTCTAGTGAAGTACGCAGTTATACAAGAGAATCTGAATAGAGCTATAGTGCCAGTAACTCCATTACTTTCATAGAGAGACCCGAGTGATCACAGTTTTGACTCGACCCATATTGATAGTCCCCAAGCTTACTACATGTAGTCACCTGAGCATAATGAGTCCTACTATTGTGAAGAACCAAGTGAACCTAGTTGGGATCCAGAGTATGCAAATGACATGTACACAAATCCCAACCCTAGACCTCAACCTAGGCAAGTAAGACCCCCATTTCCTAGAGGACCATGCTACACATGTTAGGGAGATCACCTCATTCGGGATTGCCCAATGCATGCCCCTACACAGCCCTAATCAGTGACAATTCAAGGATTTTGTCAAGATTGTGGCAAAGATCATCTCTTACGAGATTGCCCGAAGAACCCCAATAATATGCCAGAAATCACTCCTATCAATGTTATTGGGTTAGTAGCAGACTTTACAGGAAGTGTAACTTCCACTGCACCAGTGCAAGTGGTTACTAGAGCTCAGGCATTACAGCAGAACCAAGGTTTAGGCCAAGAAAAGAGTGTCGAGGTTAGTGAAACTAAGAGCATAACCAAGAAACGCACGAGATCCTAGAAAGATAGTCAGGAAAGGATGAAAAGACAATGGTCTAAGAAGATGAGCGAATTAGAAGAAAGCATAAGAGAAACAAGAGCCAAAATTGTTGAACTCACCTCTCAAACAAACTCTCACATACCACCACCACCTCCATCCGTATCACCACCTAATTCACCACCCTCCAACCCACCTCATACAATTCCACCACCCCCTACAGTAGGATCAGTATTAGCTGATCCCACTTCTGTGGACCTCGACATGATGCTTAAAGCATATCAGGCCAGAATCCAAGAAGGACCAAATGCAGGAGATCATGACAAAATGTTACCCTAGATCTGATTTAGAGATAAAGAGAACCAAGCTTTGTGTGAAAATGGTAGCATTGGCTCAGACCATGTTTGAAGCCAATCGCCTCTTCAACTACTCTTGCTCAGCTAAGGCACAGTTGCATTTTGATGGACTATTGGAGAAGTTAGAGAGCATAATTGCAAGATCTGAAAAGGAAGGAACCTCCCAAGGAAGAGATAAGGCAAGTGAAAGGATGAGCCTTCCTGCCCAGGAAGTTTATGTGCCTAACTCTAGAGAACCAGACACATCTTCTTCTAAGAATCGGTACTCACCAGAATTCCTACGAGAGATTCAAGAGGAGAAATGGGCTAAAGAGAGTGAGGTTCCTCCTCCCATTGAACTTGTGGATGACTTGCATGATCAATTCCCACAAGACATCTCTTCCATTTATGAGGAGCAGGAGAGTACCCAATCTCAGGAGAAATTAGACTTTGAGTCTAATTCCTTAAAGGAGCTACCCCATTTCACAAGCCCATGGGAAGCTAAGTCTACGTATATGAGAGCACCCACGGTCATGGTAAGAAATGAAGACTCAGTCATACCTAGGAACACTGAGGTAGTGAAAAACACTAAAGTGCAGTGCAATCTCACTTTAGAAGAATTACTCAAGGTTAGGCCAAAACTGTGGAAACATGTAGCTAATCAAGTGCCAGAGGTAGCAAAACCTCGTTCCCAAGTAGGAACTCATAGAACAATGCCAAAAATACCCTTGGACAAAATAGGAGACATGAGCAAAGGAGAAGAAGGAAACACCTATCTTCCCATTACCCATCAAGGATACACAACCAAGGCAATTTTGGACTTAGGTGTAGAAGTTGCAATTGCTACCACTTTCCCTATGCAAGCATTGGGGCAAACCAGCACTCAGGCCAACGAGAATGAAATTGCAGATAGCCGATGGTCACATTGAGAGACCCTTAGGATTTCTAGAAGGAATAACTCTCACTGCATGTGGTTTGGAGTTTGAGCATACTTTTGCTATATGTGACTTTAGCAAGAATCATGCCCATGAGATGATTTTGGGAAGACCATTTATGTGGCAGTTGCAAGTGCTGCAAGATTGGGGAACCAATTCTTTGTATTTGCAACATTTAGGTGTTACAACCAAAGTCAATCTCAAGGATTACTCTCATAGAGATGTACCCCCCATCCAATGGAATCCCATCCATAGAGCCAAGGATGATACTGAGTCAGTGCATTCCATAGGATCAGGATCCTCATGGATGCATGAAGACACCCATTTATGGATGTGTAAAGTAGTAGTAGAAGAAGATAAGAGAGAAAAATCCAGAGAGGCAGGTGTGAAGGAAACCCATAGATCAGTTCAAGACCCAGCCTATGCACCTGTAGTATTCCTTGACGAAGAATTTGAGCCTCATGGTTGGGTGGAAATTTTAGCAACAATGGATGTAGCCATCAATGAAGAACAATGGAAACTCCACTGTGATGAGGATGGCCATGACATTTCTGTCTTCACAATAAGGCCAATCATGTGTGATTCGGGTATTGAAGAATGTGAACCTAGCACTGATGCATTCGACGATGCAAGTGACTCGGATCTAGAGTCAATCGTTATGGACTCACCCCTTTGCATCAGATGAGGAATTTTTCTATGAAGTAGAAGCTCATCCTCAGAGACATGAAGAGCTTAAAAATGAGGTGAGATTAGCCACACAAGTAACCCCTAAGAATGAAGGCAAGAAGAGGAAGAAGAAAGAAGTCACGCGAGAAGAAGAAGACTCCTTGTTTGAGGTCCTAGAAAACTTTAAAAAGTATGAGATAGATGATAGGAGAGTCATGATAAGAATGCCTAAACGCGATGTACAAGAGGGAGAGGCCTATTATAACAAGGAAACCACCAAGAAAATTGTTATAGCCATGGAAGAGGGAGAAGAAAGATGCACATATATAGGACATGACCTCAGTGAGGAAGAAGATCACGAGCTGATAGCCTTGATAAGAGAATACATAGATGTATTCGCTTGGAGTTACAAGGACTTGAAAGGTGTAGACCCCGACATATGCTCACACATGATTCCCATGACATCAGATGCCAAACCCTCTAAGCAAAAGCCATACACATATAATGATAACTATGCTGCTAAGATCAAAGAGGAGATAGATAGAATCATACAAGCCAGATTTATCTATGAAATTGAACACACTGAATGGGTATCCCCAATTGTAGTGGTGCCCAAGAAGAATGGAAACTTATGTGTATGCATTAATTTGAAGAAAGTTAATGCAGCCACTATTCGAGATAACTATCCGCTTCCTATCACTGAACATCTCTTAGAAAGAGTAGCAGGCAATGAGGTGTACAACTTCCTTGATGGATTTTCTGGCTACAATCAAGCAGCCATTACTCCAGAAGATCAGCATAAGATAGCCCTTGCCACGGAGTGGGGCATATTTTCTTTTCGTGTAATGCCATTTGGTCTTACCAATGCGCCAGCCACATTTCAAAGGCTGATGTGCCACATGTTTAAGGAATTCCTGAGGAAGAATCTAGAAGTCTATGTTGATGACCTCTGTGCTCATTCCAACATTAGACAGACACATATACCTGAACTCAGGCAAATCTTTGACAAATGTAGAGAATATCAAGTTTGCTTGAACCCAGAAAAGTGTGTTTTCATGGTCAGGCAAGGCAAGATTCTATCACACAGTGTCAAAGAATGGCATATCCACGGATGACGAGAAAGTGAGAGCCATCTTAGAACTACCTAGGCCAAGGAATGTCAAGGAGGTATAGGCTTTCATGGGGCATTGTGGCTATTATCGCCGATTCATTCATGTGTATGCGATCATTGCAAAGCCTCTGTACTCCCTTTTGACTAACTTTGAGTGGACTGAAGAATGTGAGAACTCCTTCAATGAGCTTAAATGGTGATTATGTTCAACGCCAATCTTGACCACACCAGATTGGAACAAGCCATTCCATGCCCATGTGGATGCCTCCAACTATGCTATTGGGTGTGTACTTGCACAACCTATGGGCGAAGCTAATATGGATCTTCCAATTGCTTATGCTAGTAGACAGTTAAATGCAGCTGAACAAAATTATACCACCACCGAATGAGAAGGATTAGGCATGGTATACGCGGTTAAAAGGTTTAGACATTATTTTCTTGCAAATAAGTTTAAATTTTTCAGTGATCATCAGGCACTGCTATACTTAGTAAACAAGCCATGCAATACAGGTAGATTAGTAAGATGGTTTCTCTTACTAATGGAATATGACTTTGAGGTAGTGGTGAGGAAAGGCAAGACTCATTTGAGAGCAGACCATCTCTCTAGGCTCACATCCGGAGAGGCCCCACAAGGAGTATCAAATGATCTTCCTGATGCTTACTTATTTAATTTGGAAGTTGTACCCCAGTGGGCTAAGACATTAGTGCCAATACTGACATATGGGCCTAAACATACAATAGTAAACACTCAAGATAGGGAGGTAGTAAAAGCCCAGAAGTACCATATCATGGCAGTGAGTATGTACAAGCATAGTGATCAAGGGATATTGGCTTGTTGTGCGGAAGAGGATGAGTACGCGAAGTGGTTGCAATTAGCACATGTGGGTGCATTAGAGCAACACTACTCTAAGCAAAGACTTTACAGACACTAAGGAGACTCGGAATGCATTGGCCTACTATGAAAGTAGATGTACATAAGTTGTGTAAATAATGCCCAGTCTGTCGCATTAGACCACCTATGGAGCATGCTACTTTGTACCAAGTGTCTCTAGTACGTGATTGGACTGAACCATTAGTAGCCTTTCTAAGGACAAAAACATTCCCTCAAGCTATGACCCCTGCTAGGCAAAGGAGCTTAGAACAAGAAGCTTTAGACTATACTCTCATTGGAGATAATTTATACAAGCGTGGTAAAGATGGTTACCTCCGATTGTGTGTCCATGAGAGTGAATATCTCAAGATCTTGGAAACAGCTCACCAAGGTGTAGCAGGAGGACATTTTGGACCAGATTGAGTGATCAAGGCAATACTATTTGTTGGTCTTTGGTGGCCAACCCTTCACATGGATGCACATACCTATGTGAAGAGGTGTGATGTTTGTCAGCAAACTCACTATCCTATACGCAAAGATGAGATGCCACTAAGACCTATGATGGGTGGACGTGCATTCTCTAAGTGGGGAATACACTTTGTAGGTCCTATTAATCCCCCAGCTAAGAGTTCCCATGCGGATTACATCATCGTGGACACAGAATATCTGACCAAGTGGGTAGAAGTGAAAGCTACAACAAAGAATGATGCTCAAACAACAGCTAAGTTCTTATTTCAGAATGTGTTCACATGGTATGGGTTACTTATAGAGCTAGTAAGTGATAGAGGCACTCACTTCTTGAATGAAGTCATTGAAAATCTTCTCCAAGAGTTCTTGGTAGTACACAAGAAGTCTGCCCCTATCACCCACAAGCTAATGGGCAAGCCGAAAGCACTAATAAGATTTATGCAACGTGCTGACTAAATTAGTGAATAATAAACACTCTGATTGGGACAAACAGCTACACCATGTTGTTTAGGCATATAGAGTTGCCTATAAAACGGTACTCCAAGCCACACCCTTTCATATGGTATTTGGCCAAAATGCAGTGCTACCATTGGACTTCTTAATACCTACATTGAGAGTAGCACAAGAGCATGAGTGGATAGAACATGAACTCTCTTCTAGGATCTTTGATCTTGAACGGCTAGGTGAAACGAGGCTGAGAGCTGCTGTAGGAATTTATGAAGCTAAGAAAAGACAAAAGGCATATTTTGATGCACATGTGAAGGATAAGGGCTTGAAAACAGGAGACCTAGTCCTAGTCTACACTTTGAAGCAACATGGACGGAAATTAGAGAAGAGAGGCTATGGACCAATGATCATAAATAGGATCTCAACCAGTGGAGCAATCCAATTAGCTACACTAGAAGGTGATGTCCTTCCTAGTTACATTAGTGGATCCAGAGTCAAACTATATCAAGAACCCCTCACTGAGGAAATGCTCAATCACCTCAACACTGCCAAGAAACGTAAGGAAGAAGAAAAACGAATCCGAGAAGAAGCACAAGCAGAAGCATTGGAACACATCCGAAGAATGAAATTGAGAAGACAAGGTAGAGATCAGCCTAGGATAGATGCCTATGCAGCTCCAAGATATCATATGGCTATGTGCGAAGTCTCAAGTGTAAGTTCCACTAGAATAATTGCCCAGCATCCTTTTGTAACCTTAGAGGTAGGACAAGGAAGTAGTGCAAGGATTGTGCGGGCTTTGATTGACTCAGATGCAGCTACTAGTGCTGTTGAACTTTCTTACTGTCAAGAATTGAACTTAAGTGTCAATTCTATAGAAGCATATCTCATAGGATTGGGAGGTGTGGAAACCCCTTGCATGGGTGAGGTGGAACTTCCCCTCTACATCCAAGATGTTCTTATGAAAGTTAAAATGCTAAAGTGTCAAGACGAGGACATCACTGAGACTCTTGTCTTGGGTCAAGACTAGATCTATGATCATGCAGTCAACCTAAACCTAAGAAGTGGACTTCTTTAGGTCTGGGTAGATCAGAACTGCATTACAGCTGAGTGAGAAAATGAAGCACTCAAGGAACTAGGAAAGGCACAAACTCTTGGTCCTTCCAGGAGTACACATGAAGATAAAGATGTTGTTCTTGTCCAAAACTCAGTGATGCAGAGAGATGATGTTTTCAACCATGAAGTTAAAGATACAATGGAACTCCCTTCTCTTCCAAAAGCGGCCAAGACATGGCAACCAAAGGAGTACGGACTATAGAGGACACAGGCGGTCTATGCTCAAAGCCAAAGGAGAGTACTAAACACGGTGTCTCTGCCAAAAAAACAAGTATGGGTATGAAAAGGCGAGCATTCGGATGCGGCCAAGTTAAAGCCTCTAACTAAATGTCATGCTAGTAACCTACGACAAGACCCTAATAAGAAATCTTTCAAGGATTCGTCCAAGAAAGTAACACTCATCTGGGTACCTAAGCAGTCGATGAAGGTCTACCCACAATCAAGACACATCTGGGTGCCTAAGGCTTGCTTGAGGGCTCAAGTGGCTACCCTTAAGCTTCACGAGACCAAGCTCCATTCACACATAATTACACATGCTCCAACCGGCACTAACCAAACCACTTGTAAATGGGTCCCTAAAAAGCCCCATTTTCAAGTACTCACTTCTGTAAAGTTTCCCATAGCCCACCGATGATCCCATTGTAAAACCATGCATTACATTTGGCAACCAAGAGCTTGTAATAAACCCCCTGACCCCAAATTGTAAATTCATCTCCACCTACTAACTGCATCATCCTCACACTACATCTTTCCACTTAGCTCATAGGACTATTCGTTCACTAACTACACACACAATCACCGAGCATGCACTGGCATACTAACCTATCATGTTGCCTAATGTTAATGATGTAATGGGGACAAAAATTATTCTATCTTGTCCATTACAATTTTTAAAACATGCTTCTATATTCTCACAGAACCAGTAAACAAGAAGTAACATGGTAGAAGCAACAAGAACTAGCTCCCAGGCAGGGTCGAGCACCCAAATAGTGGATATTCAAACTCTCCTCCTCGAACCACAACTCACCGAGAGGCCTTAGGAACTCAGAGTAGTGCATGTCCTACCAATTCAGGACCCTTCGTAGGGGCACACATCACAAGTTGGCAAACAGGCACACTGGTTCAGTGATGTCGTAGGTCCCCTAGGAGAGGGCACATACTTCTGGAAAGCTGAACTAGAATTTAATGGCAAGTGGGGAAGGTACCATTTCTTTACCTGTGAATTCGAAAAGTATCGGGATGCAGAAGTAATGAGATCGGTATGGACGAAAGTGGGCTTGGACAACTACTTTAGAGCACTCTTACCTAAGCCTGATTTTTTGCGCTGTTCCTACCTGATCAGCACCATCACCCCTAGCAAAGCCAAAGGAGGAGATAGTACCTTTGTGCTACCCTCATTAACGCCAGGCCACGAGCTAAAAAGATTCAAACTTACCCTCAACCTAGTACGAGAGGCCCTGGACATGAAAGGTATGCATATTCCCACAGAGAAAGAAACATTGATTCCGGGAAGAATGAAGCACAAAGATCTCAACAAACTAAAGGATATGGTAGCTATGACACCATCGCCCTCACCTATGCACGATCATACAACACTTCGCCTTTCCTGCTCAAGAACGCTTCATTATGCCACCAAAAAGAATCTGGTTCAGCTTGTACTTGGCAGAGACAAAAAATATCACAAACAATCTACCCCACTGGATCATAGATAAAATCCACTTAGCACATCAGTGCTGGAATAAGAAACATAAGAATGTGCTTCATGGATGCTGCACACTAACGAGGATCATTTACACGTGCTTAGCTTATGATGTGCCTATTCAAAGAGCACTAGTGTGGTCCAGAGCTCAGGGATTCCAGAGACGACCATCAACAACAGGACCACCATCTAAGAAAATGAGAGGAGCAGTCTAGATACAGTGTGCCCAAGCAAGGGGTGCCACCTCACACCAGAGGTGACGCCACCTCAAACATGACATGTTCGTCCATTTACAATTCGCTTATCGAGACAGAGTGCAGAAGGACCCAATCTTGTTTTCCCTCCGATTCCCTCTGACTTGGAGTTCCCACAGGGCTACACCCTGCATGATTTAACTGATGAAGAAATTTCTAGGATGATTAATAAGGCTAATCTTGAGATGGAAGCAAAACCGACCTGAGGACCAAAACCAACCACAACGACTTCAGATCCTACCCAACCTGAAGTAATGGAAGTAGACAAAGATGATGAAGAGACTGATGAAGAAGAGGTAGACCAGGAACACTACCATGAGCAAGAAGATACTTCAGAACTAGCGGGTGTCCTAGCCTATACTGTGCAGATCAAAAGGTTGTATGAAACCATGAAAAGAGTCCAGGAGCATCACAAGTTTTCATTGGAAACAGGAAAGATGCTAATAAGTCAAATGTTAGGAGAAGAAGGGGTGGACGAACAGTTTATTGAATCATTGAACCTTCATGCTGATGCGCTTGGCCTGGATGAAGCCATTCATTCGACTCTCGCCTAGATTCATCGTTTTGAGCAATGAGTTCCTACTCGTCCCCTCCGCTCCGGAAAGCAAATTCACATAGAAGTATTGGCACCAAGGGATACCACACAGACGGAAGAACATCATGAGGCACCACCATCACCACACTCCTCACCTCTCACTGCACAATTCACTTCTCCCCATGACACGACCACCCCAACTTCCACAATCACCACATATGTTATGGGAATTCCTCTCTCTTCAGGCACCCAACTTGGAGGGGTTACCATGCCTACATTCACACACTATTCATGAGCATCACATCCACCCCGCCCACAGTTCCGATTTACACGGTCACACACTTTTGAAACCATGGAAACTTCACCAGCAACAACACCACTCCCTTCCCCCACACTCCCACAATCTCCCATACCCCTGCCTCCCACATCACCTCTTGATTCCACTTCATTCACGATCCCTTTCCCCTTCCCCATTCCCCCTCCATCTTCCACTTTCCCAGCATCATTACATGTAAATAATATGTTTTCTACATTACATCAATGTGTATATCAGCTCCAGAGCGAATACCAGACCCTAGAAGATCAACATCGCCAAATCACTACGGACCACCAACAATTACAAAAGCGGCTTGCGGCCCTAGAAGAAGAGAACGCCGACCTAAATCAACGTTATACTATGCTCAAACACACCCATCAGACCCTACTGGAAGCTCCCCAACAATCAGAATCGTCCGAAGTTAAGAAGTTAACAGTGTTACTTGAACTTTATCAATCCGAGAACATCAAAGTCCGACGTAATCTGACGTTATTAAGGAAGCATATGACCACGGTCCTAGAAGAAAATAAACGACTTCAAAAGCAGAATGAAGAAAACCTAGAGGCAGCAATGGAAGGCTCCCCCCATGAGATCAACCCAAAAAAGTTTAAGGCAGTCCCTTCGGAGACTATGAAAACGATCCTGGAAAGCTATGCTGATCTGCTGGAAGCACATGACAAATTGGGCAAAGAATGGGATACTCTTCGCCAACAGCTAACGATGTTATACTAAACATCTATCTAGGATGTTTAATTTTAGTTATCAAGTTCTATCTGACTAACCCTTGACTTTTATGATAAGAATCAGATACCATATCTGAGTCAAATCCAAAAGATTCGAAAAGCGGAAAGAAAGAACTAAAACTCTGTTAAACCAATTCAAACTTCAAAGATACGTAAACTTGCTATGAGTCAAAGTCTAGATGACTTAGGACTTTTAATTTCTCAAAGATCTGTTTCAACAGGGTATTGAAGCATTTTTTCTATCTTTAAGAGAAATAAGCTGGATTCTCAAAAAGATTCAAAGAAAATAAAAAACATCATCCAACCATAGGATACTAGTGTAATTACCATCAGTGTGTCAACCCACTGAGGTTCTGTTGATGAGTTTTTTTACTCAAATAATGCTTCACTTGAGACTAAGTTCAAGTCACATTCAGTGTTTTTGACTCCTTACTTGGAATGCAATTCTTGTGCATTTATTTGAGACAAAAGAGTGAATTTACCAAGTTACAATAGGAACTTGATGCTTAACTTAGTCAATCAAATTCTTAGTTGAAAAGATCAACTCAAAATCAAAGTCCAACTTCTTTCAGAAATCATAAAATATTTTCGAATTAACAACACTTTATGTTGAAGTGCTTCAAGAAGATCTTGGAAGTTACTGACTTCATATCTTCTGTTTCCTTGACCTTGAAGCTATCTTGAAGTATCTTGAGATACTACTTTCATCCTTCTTGAATTAAACTCCTTCTTTGAAGTCTTAATTTCCTTGAGGATCAAACCTAACTTCAAGATCCAATTTAGAACTAAAAGATAATTATCATCCATAGTCCGATGTCCCATACCATCTTTCCTATATCAATCTGAGTATAAAATTTGGTGTCCCATACCACCCTATTTTATATTCACATTAATGTGTGGGTGATACTTATCCTAAAGTCTAAACATCTCTTGATAGATTACCTTCTTACTTCAATTCTTTCTAAGAGATTTGAAGTTTCAGCTATTATCTCTAACTAGATTTTCTAGGTTTTTGATCCTTTCACATGATCATTTCATGATCTTATGCTTTCCTTGGGAAACTTGAAAACCTTTTGATGGAATATCCATCCTTCTTTGCTAGGGTTTTCAAATGAAAACCAATCAAAATTCCAAGTACTTGAATTTTCACAAATTCAAGTTCAATTGGTTTATCCTTGACCAATTTGTAGTGACAAGAGCTTTTGACTTCTTGTCTTTAGATTCCTTTCTTTACTGATGCTTTAGGTACCTACCCCGGGGACTTTATATAGGAATCTCTCGACTGCCTAAGTCTTAAGCATCCGCTCATGCTTTTTGGATTTGTACCAAAATCCCTTTAAGGATAGGCAAACATTATGTTTTATCTTCCACAGCCTTAAGTACCATCTTCACGGTTGCAGAATACATTCTTGGAATTTCTTCACTCTATTTAGACTTGGAACAGCTTACTCTTTTCAGAATTTTCCATTGGATAGATAGAACCTGAGTGAATAATTCCCAAAAGGAATTTTATTACCAATACTTGGGCAATCTACAGAGTAGTTCCAATTGCACATTCTTGGACAATCATGGCCAAGCTTGATCAATTTTGGTTGATCTTGCGACTAAAATAAAGAGTTATTCTTTATTATTAAGATCTATTAAACTAACAAAAGCATCTTCGCTTACCCATGTGCTTTTAGAGATCTTTTTCCGTCTCAAGTCTAGGAATACACTGATGCTCCTCAGATTCCAAAGCTAAGAATCTTTTATACACCTTTAGGTTATATCAATATTTGGACTTAAGTACCAATACTTGTGGTTTTGGGAATTACTTGGAACTACTTCTAATAATTTTTTCTTGAAAGATTCTAGTCTTACATCTAGGGAGATTTTGTCTTTCAAGAACTTTAGATTCCTGCCAAGGAATCAAGTAATACTAAGCCAATGATTCATCTTGGAATCTTTTACTTTACTAGAATAATCTCTCTAAAAGAAATCTTGACTATTGAACAAGAAGAAGACTTAAGGCTTTATTGCTTGTCCAAAAGATATTCCTTTTTAACCAAGAAAATAGTTAACCAGACTATTTTCTCTGTTGGCTTATCTTTAGGAAGTAGCTTAATTCCTAAAGATTACTTTAATATATCTTTTAGGAAAATATCTTGATTCCTAAAGATTACTTGGGTTTTTACTTTAAGCTCTAATTAGCTTAAATAAAACCAAGCATACTTTTCTCATCCTCAGAAAAATGCTTAATATAAGTATTCAACTACTTAACCAACAATCATACATATAAAAATGTTTGTTCTTGCATGCACGTGTTGGCATTCTCCTTTCATGCATCAAACCTAAATCAAGCATTTCTTGAGCTTGGCATGTGTACATCCAATCATCCATGCACAAACAGTCTATCTTCTACCTTACAAAAGGTTATAAATATACGTGTGCACAGACTTGAGTGCATCCTATTCCTTTTGCAAGCAAGAACAAAATGTGTATGGTGCCTACAAACATTCTTTTGAAAGGAGAGATGCACCAACAATCTTTCGTAGATGCATGCCTATGCTTGTGTTTAATGAGTGTTTCAATATCTTTATGCTCTTTCATGTAGGTTTAGATAATTTGCATCAAGATTATCAAGAATCAAGTTTACTACAATACTTCAATGATAAAAATGCATCCTACATGATAGTAGAGAACAAAAACAAATATTGAAACCAATCATTAACTTGGAAAATACTTATCTCCCAAGTAAGCTACGTCCTTCCCTTTATCCTTTGGAAGAGCAATTCTCCACCCTTTAGTCCATGAGAAAACTATGTACTCCTTGAACATCGTTTCTTCCATATGTCAATGAGCATGGCTTTAATTCATCCTTGTCTATGGATGGGAGTGTGTGTTGGAAATTGGAGAGGCTAAACCTTCACTTGACTTACTTCAATTAGATGCAAGATTGCATGTGCTTCTTGAGTCTTCGAACATGTCCTTGGCAAAGAATCTTCCATTCACGTAATTGATAAATTCCAAGAACAAGCCATGTTCGGTGAGTTACCCCATGTTTCTGATGTACTCCATTGAAGAGAAATGAGATTTACTCTAGATGGAACTCCCTTCCCATAGTAAAAGGAAAGAGATGTTTCTAGACTCGGGTATAGCAGACTATACAGAGAGTATGAATAGATATAGAGTGCAAACAAAAGGACCGAATCATTACTATCGTGGTACAAGCGCTTCATCCAAATCGTAGATGTTCTAGGTTTGATCGATTTCGCATCATGAAAGATCCTTGCTCTATCGGATAGAGTAGAACCCTCTTATTCTGGTCGTCTGAATATCAACACCCAGCCACTACTCTATGCAAAAATCATTTCTCCTTTTCGCTTATGATGAAGAATCTTGCACAACGAGATATTTGAATAGATGAAGGATTAAATCAAACAATGACGCACAGGGCATGGGTTCGTCAATAAGAGGAAGCCTTGATCTTTAAGAGGACATGGGTTCAAGTTCCACAGTTGCGCTAGGCACCTTATGAAGCTGACAATTGTTTTTGGGTTCCCACAAATACGAATATGTGCAAAGGCGCTAACGGGATGGTTAGTGCGTCTGTCCTCTCTAGAAGAGGTCGTGAGTCCGATATCAGCTCTGCTAAAAGGAATTGATGCAATGGGATGTTGAGCTTTTATGCAAGTTCAAATCTGCTCTGTCTGTTTGAATCTGATTAATATGAAAGCTTCTTGTCTGTCGTACGGTTCGGGAGGCTTGGTAACCAACGCAAGGTTTCGGGTTCGATTCCTCATGCTGCTACACGTAGAGAATCGACCAGAAATTCCTTTTTACACCGCCAGCTCGGAGCGTGCGAGAACGAGAATCCGTGAGCACACTGTGGGAACGAGAATCCATGAGCACATCTCTCTCTTGGTTACACGCAAGTAGAGAGAAATAAGAAGCTCAAGATTCTCCAAAGGAACCACTAACTAATGAGGATGATGAAAATCATGTGGAGATCTCCATGGAAGCTTGAGAAGAAGGTGAAGGTCCCTATGTCTCTGCATGAAGAAGCTATCTACTTTCGCCTTGAAACTGAACAAGAGTACCCGGAATACAACGTTTGTAGCGCACTGTATCAGGTCTTTAAGATATGTAAAAAGCTATCTGCTCAGATACGAACGTTTGGAGCAAAATGTTAACAACCGCTAGGTGAGGGTTTTTGATCAGGATGTCCGAAGAATTCGGTGATAGATACAAACACTATATGCTTTTTTTCTATGCTAAGCAGCGCTCCAAATAGGCAAAGTTCAATATGACAGAAGGTACCCACGGAATATGGACACAAACGTGTGCTAAAGTTGTGGATAGCAAAACATCAAAACCCGTGTGCCGTCTGATATAAATCTCTTTGTTTTGTTATGCTCCAGAAGCTCTGACCATGCACAGATATAGCAGTAAATGAAGCTTAAATGAGATCACAAAATCGCCTTGTTGTTGTGGATACACCGACAAAAGAGATACGACACTAGACAGTAAGAGATGCCTCCACTCACGAGCGATTCAATCTATGAAAATGATGGTGCTAATAGTGAGAACGATGATGAAGCTCACTCCAAGGTCACCATGGAAGCTCAACCTTGAGCTCTGATACCAATGCAAGAAACTAAGGATTACGACCACCACATGCTAGAGAGATGACTCTCCTCCCAACCAAACGCCTCTATATATAGCTCTCTCCAGGGGGACTGCCTTCTTGGGCAGATGGATTCTAACCAGCCATGTGTCGGCCATGTAACTGCATGTGCGCCAAGTGTCCCAGTCAACTCGAGTTAACTCAAGTGGATGCATCTTGAAGGCTCTAGATCTCTTTGGGCAAAATACTCTCCCTATGTTGCCCATGGGGATTGAATCCAAGACCTCCTCCTTCACATCCTTGAGACTTAACCACTAAGCTAAGTGGATCACTTGTTCAGAAGAGCACAAGACCTCCTAGTAAGTCTAAACTCGAGATCTTTGGTCATACACACGGATGACCAAACAGTGTCCGATTTCAGATCCATTTGAACCGGCTTGATCCCTAGATCATAAACTTAGTTTATTACAATGCCCTCGATAAGCAACCACATCGAGTCGTTTTTCCTAATATCAACAACCCATTTCCAATCTTCATTGATCTTGACAAATTGTTTCACCTTGTTCCAACTCTTTCAAAGGGAGCAAACTAAATTGAAGCCTGTGGGAGTCACCTGATAGGGGGAGAACACAAAAGTGAGAAGATTAAGACACTTCCACCCTCGAAGGCCCACAAGCCGAAGATCTCTCTTGTTTCTAAAAATTAGTTTGGCCCAAGAGGCATCTCTATTGCTCCACCCTCGAAGGCCCACAAGCCAAAGAGCTCTCTTGTTTCTAAAAATTACTTTGGCCCAAGAGGCATCTCTATTGCTCCATTGGCCACTAGCTTATTGGCCATGCCTTCAATGTCAAGGATGCCCAAATCACCTTGATATTTTTGGCTTATGCAAATAGCCCATTTAATTTTAGGGACACCCCTTCTGTTAGGATATCCCATCCAGAGAAAGTTCACCATAGCTCACCCTGCCAGGTTGATTTGCATACCTTTCTAGTATGTCAACTTTTTGTCAAGTTTAGAAAGAGCCCAATTCCATCACTGAATCATTGAAACATCGAATCCCATCAGAATTCCTAATAAGCAAAAAATTTGTCCCTTGGAGATGAGCTGACATCCATGGTTAGACAAAATTTGAGGTGTATGTGCAATAATGACCCTGAAAGTAGTTTTGGAGTGGTTCATTTGAAACCCAATGCCTCTAAACAATAGAGCAACAATTATAGAACTACTCTTTGCCAAGCACGAAACTCAAGTCACTTCTCTCTCTCTCTCATCAGTTGGCTATTTGGGTACTCTCTTCTTCTACTTATAGGTGATGCAAGACCATGCTCTGGTAGAACAGAGAGTAGGTATGCAAAAAACACTATCGATGATAGAGAAGAGAAAACTAATAGAGAAAATAGTAGAGAAACATGGAGTTGTACAAATAAGAGATGGCTAGAATGGGGTAACTGAATGAAAGATGTAATAAGAAGTGAACAAAAAATCGAGACTAGGAAGTCTGTGGAAGTGTAAAAAAAGAGAGCCGAAAAATGAATGGGATAAGGTAAAAAGAGAGATAAATATAGAGGATTGTGTTGTAGGAGAATAAGGGAGAAAAAACCAGAGGTAAAGGGATGAAAGGAGAGAATGAAAAAGAGATGGATTTGTGTGGGATGAAAGGGCAAAGAGAGGATGAAAAGTGACAAAAGGAGTTAACGGAGGAACAAGACAAGGAAACGAGAGTTGAGGAGAATGAGGTGGAGAGTATTTATAAAGGTAATGGATAAATTGGGGAAATGAGATTAGAAGAGATAGGAAGATGGGAGAGGAATTGGAGTCGAAAGACATGGAGATGTTAAAATAAAGAAGGAACAATGACAAGATTATTATAGGGATATGAGAGGAAAAGGTAGAGAAGAGAAAAGGTGTAGAGTGAGAAGAAGAAAGAGATCAATTTATCTAATTGAAAGTAGACACTTCAATTTTCTAAGGTCAACCCAACAACTCAGCTCGTCCTCCACCAACACACCTTCTAAAAACTTGATGCAACTTACATCCTTTGAGAAGTAATTTCCCAATATTTTTGTCACTCTAGTGCCTCCTTATAGCTTTTGCCAAACACACTTTCTCTCATGTTCATGCAAAGGCCATTCTTCCATGTCGTGTGTTCTTAAGATCTCCAACTCTTTCTTGAATGCTTTACCAAATAAGAATCACTTAGAAGAACTCAAAGAAGAAAAATAAGAACAAAGGAGAGGAAAAGAAAGATTCTATGTAAGAGTGACGCATATCCAAAACTTTACTTATACCTACTCAAATTCCACTCTCAACCTAATCACTCTCAACCTAATCCTACCTGTGAGGGTAAGAGCAAAAATTAAAAGTGTAACTTTTTGCAACGGAGTTTGAAATTCAACTTAACAAGCAAATAATTACAAGCATAGTCAATGACTTACCTGGAAGCTTCACAATTATGCAAGTTACCTAGGCATGGTTGTCACTGTCCTTGGAAATGATGTCAGAAGCTGTGGACATGCAGTATATGGTGTGTTCATACAGCTTTACTTTGTTAAAACCTCCAAAGAATAGACATCTACTTAGTTGTAATTAGAGGCAATAAGTAGGGATGGATAGACATCTCACCAGGCTCCCTGTATTCAACCATCGACTTCCCTAATCATCCAAATGTGAGACCCAAAACTATGGGAAAAATTATCACCACGATAAATTCCACCATAGGCAATAAGACTTTTAATCAAGATTATAAAACTTTTTGATCATGATAACAAACTTTGATCACGGTGATCACAATAAAAATCTTTGATCAAGGTGATCATGATAAAAATCTTTGATGAAGCTGATCATGATAAATATCTTTGATCAAAGTGATAGAAAGTTTTTGTTAAGGCGATTATGATAAAAAGTTCATCTTCAAATTCGAGCTTACACAAGTGATCAAAAGGAGACAGATAATCAAAAAGGGTCATATCTCCCTTGTTACTTATCCAAATTGAACACGTCATAGGTTGTTTTGAAGATAACAAGAAGATCTATTGGATTAAAAAAAAAAAACAAAAAATATATCATCCAAAGCTGAAAATAGCTTCGATCTATAATACAAAAAGTTAGCACAAAACAACTTGTAATCATAAAAAAGGAACAAAAACACTTAGCCTAAGTGGAAGCTAACTAGCAAGTGTGACACATCATAAATCAAGCAAGAATAACTCACTGAAAAAGCCATCAAATCTTCTACATGAATTTTGCAAGAAGAAGATCTATCTTGCTCACACTAAAAAAAGTCTTTACAAATGAGGATTGAAGATTATCTCAACTTCTCAACGTCAAGGAAGAGGCAGTCAATGGAAGGCCCATCCATCTCATTTTTCAACTCCAAAGAGTTGGCCAGTCCAGGTTTCAAAGGCTCTACTACAAGCTCAAAAAGAGAAATCGCATACATGGACTCCCAAATTGTCTATATGTGTAGATGACCATGTGGTTTCACCCATTAAACAATGATCAATATATAACCCTAGGAAGAAATTATCCCTTGAAAAGAAAGCTAACTTGAAACCACTTAGGAAGAGCAATCCAAAGCCATTAGAAACCTTAATTCAAAGCTCCCAGTGGAATCGGGTACCTAAGTTGAGCCACACTATAGAAATAAAACATCCTAAATCACCAAAGAGACCCCCCACTACTCATACCAAAGGGTCTAAAAGGAAAATCCAACTCTAAAGAAAACTAGAATAGTATCAAAATGGATTCCCATTTCTAGAAGTGATCCATATATTCTCTACATATGCCCATGATAGAATCATTTCTAGAACTTGAAGACATTTTAGTAGAAAAATTATACCACATCCTTCCAAGTAACCTAGTGAATAAAAATCCTCTACCTACACAAATCGTGTGCTAATTGCACAACCACCATGATATTTTTTTTTTAATTCCAAATTATGCATTTTATAGGGCCACACTAAGGGGTCGTGCATAGGCACTATTGTGAATCCCATGTGCAAGGGAAGCACACATCATTGTTGTAAATATTTATTATCTCATATACTAACCATCTCTTAGCCCACTAACATTTTACTGACTCAATTTTGAAGAAAGATTTGTGCTAAATAGTTTTTCTATAGGCACATAAAGCAACAATGGATGCAACCTCATCCAAAAGGCCAAGAAAAGGGTCAATTGACAAAACACATGCTAGTAAATTACCAAAGAACAATGTCGTGGTGATTCAAACATATTGGCTTATAAACTTTCATAAAGTGCTAGTGCATCCTATAACATGAGATATTCGTTAAAATAATACCATGGTATGCCTCAAGAATTCGTTAAAATAATATTATCTTGTTTCAAATTTTTAGGTTGTCCAAAAGGACCCGTGATAAAATCTTGGTTTTTTAACCTTCCATTAGTACATATTGATATAGAGAGATGAATGGAGTTTCTATCCACCTACAATATTATAGAAGGGTTATGTTACTAGTGCTTTCTTCTTTTGTGTCTTTCAAATACTCATGGAGAAATAACACAGATACAGTCTAAAGAAGCCACAATACCCATCCCACCACTCATATCCAAACCACAACATGCAACATTCCCCACCATACCTACCTTCAACATCTTTAACATGCCATCTCCACCATCACCGACCCCCATACTGTCACCACCTCACAATGCACTCCCACACATGCTTCTCATCACCACACCCATACCCTCTTGAGCAGAGGAGAAAATGCATTAATTTTTGAAGCTATTGAGTGAGTATCAAAATACTATGCTAGGTGCATAGAAAGACCAAAATAGGCAAAATTTATGATAGGGAGAGAGCAAGCGATCACAAAATTATACTAAGCGCTATAGGAAGAAAGAGAGCAACACAATCAAACATTACAACACCTAGTGTCCACACAAGAGGAACTTGCAAGTGCAATAGTAATCACGAGAGAGTCTTTCTTGAAGACTCAACTTCACATGAAGATTGATGAATCCATCCAAATTAGGTCCAACCAAGAATACATGCTAGAGGAGTTTCTTAATGCAAAACCACTTGCATTTTTAGAAGCACAAGCAACAACAACCCATTATACATCATCAAATGTTTTCACTATCATACCTAATATGAAAATCAATTATGAAGATAAAGAGAAGAGTTTCAAGTTAAGGAGCAAGAGCTTAGGCGATTGTTGGTGTATTTTGTAAACAAACCTTTTGACTCAAGCAAGGTACTGAGATGGTTGTTACTCCTCATGGAGTTTTGACTTCGAAGTGGTAGTAAAAAAAGGAGATATCCATCTGAGAGTGGATAATTTATCAAGATTAGATCATGGAGAACCTCCACAAAGGGTTGCTTATGATATACCATGCACCCATATTGAACTTGCAAGTCATTCCTAGGTGTGTATAAAAGTTTTTTTTTGTATTTATATATGTTCCACTCCATAAGATCAACATTAAAAATGAAGAAGATGTTAAGAGGTGAGAAAGTACCATATCATTGGTGGAATTTTATACTATTGAGACTATAATAGAATCTTGTTGAGGTGTGTAGATGATGATGAGAAACAAACATTAGCCAAACAAGCACATGAAACTATATGGAAGACATCTATTCAAGTCTAGAATATGGTATAATTTCCATATACTATGGGTATATTGACCTTCTATGTAGAAAGACGTGCATGAACGTGTAGAAGGATGTGAATTATGTCATTTTATCGAGTGAAATCCAAATATAGCACCTTTTTGAGGTCATAAAGAGTGTAAAACATCGTATAGAACCTAGTGCCACGAGAAAGAGTGCCACAAAGGTAGAGGGTCCAAACAAATCGTACTTATAAGTTGACTCTATAAGAGATTATCAGATGATCAATTGAGATTATGCATACACAAATGCAAATATCTAACTATATTGGAAATGGCATGTGCTAGAGCCACTAGAGGATACTTCTCCACTCCATTTGACCTTGAGCACTTGATATACCTATCACATTACTTCTCTACAATAGATTTGAACTTTTTGAAATAATAAATGACATCTGATTTATGCTTCATGGGGTCGAACCAAAGACCTCTTCCTTACCAATCTTGAGACTTAACTAATAAGCTAAGTGGATTACTTTTTTTAGAGATCACATGAACTTATGATTAAGTCTTGTCTTGTGATCTTTGGCCATATGCACAAGTGACCAAACAATGTTCGATTTGAGATATGTTTGAACTGGTTGAACACTCAGATCATAGACTTCAATTTATAACAATGTTGGCATTGAACTTTGTGTTGTCTGAAACAAATGAAAAGAGTTCATTGCCTTTCATCTCACCCCTCAATAAGATTCTACCTTACTTCATCACTCAAATGATGTCCCCAAAGATTATTAGGAGGATAGTCACACTTGTTGATCTCGTGATGGGATTTTGACTTTTTTTAAAGTTAAAGGATATAGAGGATGATGAACTTGAAGAGAATGACTCACACAAAAATTCACTAGAGGAAGTTTCTTATGGAGCTTATGTTAGTTACATGGATCTCTTGATCTTGAGCAATTGATGATAAGTTCCCTTAAGCAATGATCAATGTATCCAAGTACTCATAGACCCAATCCTGATATAGGGTGGTATCTTTGAGTAGATCTATATCATCACAAATAAGGAAATTTACATACATGAGTTTCATATGTGAAAAAAAACAAAACTTTCACCCCAAGCATTCAAACTAAAGTCCTCTTATCTTGATCATATAAGAATCTACTTGAGCGGCCTCAAGTTTTATTCTTTTAACTCTTGAAATTAAGATAATAATAAATGCTCCTCTAGTATTTATGAATGAATCTAATAATAAGCAATATTTTTTAATAATGCCTACTTTTTCATAGGGTCATTGATCTATAAACATCTTCCTTTGTTCAAACCATACTTGGTAATTGGTTATGGGAATGGTTTGATCGTAATGTATATATCATCATTCATCTACCTCTTTTTCTAGCCTTGTTTTTTTATAATTATCTTTAAAGTTTTCTTTCTTGCTTGTTCACATGCTTGTTCTTCAACTTGATTTCTATTTTCAATTTTTTTCATGTGTGCTAGCATCTTGTCAAAATGAGGTTCTTGGTATAATTTGAATTGACACCCACTAGTATATTTTGGAAATACTTCTCCATCAATATAGCTAGGTCTACTACTCCACCTATGGATACCTTCTTTATCACTAGAGTATCATATCCCCTCTTTTGGAGCTTTTTCACATGTTTCTTTAAGGTGTATACCAAAATCAAGTCTTTCACTTTCAAGCCTTTGTCTTTTATATGAGCATCATTATAGGCATTTTGTCTACATTTTTCTACATAGATACTCATGATCGCTTGGTGACTTGTAGTTTTTAATTTTGTTCAAATTGTTAAGATATTTTGTGGCCTATTCACTCATAATCCTCGAAAATTCTAATATTTGGCATTTGAAAGTCTTCTAGAAGTCTCATTTCCATGCACTCGGTTGAATGCCATAGTATCAAAAAAAATCTCGTAGGATATTTGATAAGACCAAACAACATGATATAACTATTTGCCCCAATCTTGTCTACCATTATTTAGTGTTTTAATGAGGATTGTGCAAATGAACTTATTGATTTTTCAGCCTTTTCATTGTGGATGGCATGGATTGATTTTTTATGTATGAATAAGAACTCATTAGTAAGGATTTCACTACTTCATTGATGAAGTGGGTTCCTCGGTTACACATAACCTTGATGGGTAATCAAAATCTCATGAATATCTAATCGAATAGAATTTTGCCAATTGTATAAGCATCACTTTTCCTTGTAAATCTCACTTCCACCCATTTGGTTAAGTGATTTGTGGCCACTATTATATACTCAATATGAGTACTTCATAAAAGTGGGCTAATAGGATCTTTAAAGTCTACTCCCCACTTGGCAAAAGCTATAGTAGAAATCATGCATGTAAGTGGCATGCTATCTTTATACATAGGATATCTAGCTCTTTGGCACATGCCACATAACTTTACATAAGTTTCGACATCCATGTGAAGGATAGGCCACCATAATCCTACAGAAAGGAACATCTTAGTAGTTTCTCCCATGAGTTCTATGATTTCTTAAAGACAAATTTCATCAAGAGAAAAATCACATGCAGGTACACACCACAAAAAAATGGTGTGGTAGAGTGGAAGAATAGGTACATTGTAGAATCTTCTAGGGCCATGATGAAGGAGATGGGTATGCCTAATTGCTATTGGGCTGATATTATTACATGGCTTATATATGCCCAAGGTACTTGAAAAAAAATTAATTACCCTTTGGTTGATTCTAGAGAGACTTAACTCGAGTGGCAAGCACATCTACCACTATTGGACTCTAGTGGAAGGTGCTACAGCAATGATGCAGATCACACCAACCACTAGTGGACTCTAGTTGAAGGTGCTAAAGGAGTGGTGCAGATTTCACATGCACCACTCCTTTAGCACCTTCATAGTTTAACCTTTGTAGTTCAACCAAAATGGAATTTGTACCACTTCTTTAGCAACTTCATAGTTCAACCTTCATAGTTCAACCAAAATGCAATCCACACCACTCCTTTAACACCAGTTACATGTTTGGTCCTTGTTGATTTGAGTAGCTATGTATAGAGGCATAAGGTTGGGAGGAGAGTCATCTCTCTAGCACATGATGGTCCTAATAGTCTTAGTTTGTTACATTGGTATATGAGCAATGGAGCTTCCATGGAGAACTTAAAAGGCCCATCGTCTTCTTCCCCATGTTCCTCTCGAACTTTATGAGCTATACTGCTATCTTAAAGACTTTTACATCTCACCTCTAGTAGCGATTGTGTGTGAATAATCCATATTTACACGCATTTTCTCATCATTTTTTTCAGAAGTTTTTATTCTTTCTGTGTGTGTCCAACTCTGTCAAAAAGTCTAAAAGAAGTGTTGTTAAGGAGTGCTTAGGCTTTATGGAGAGAAGCATTGATCTATCCATGATAGCACCCCATCACACATGCAAGATACATTTGTGTTTCAAAAGCCAAAAATGAGAAGAAGTGGCAAACAAGTGCCACTTGGAGGGAACTACAAAAGAAGGATGCTTCAATTTTTTTGGGCTCATGTAGTAGATTCCAGCCTTGGTCAATCATTTAATAGGTGGACTATTGGAAGTTAAGTTGCATTTCAAGCTCAAGAGTACGGGAACATGGCCCAAGCTTCACCTTCCACATCATCCACAATCAAACGAGGATGATTTGCACGAGTTGGAGGCATCAAATCATGTCAATAATGGAAAGATTTTGATTAGAGAAGAAATAATTCAACCCTTGATGTGATTGGACCTCACTTTTTGACGTGTACAAGCTTTTTATTGGTTAAAGAAGTTAGTATGTGATCTTTAAAACATATAATGAGTTGTAATGTGACTTAGAGTCATGGAAATATGTGGCCAAGCTGCCCCTTTGCTTAAGCACACCCCCTACTAGATGTTCTCTACATATTTTGCAAAGATTTCATTTTTCACACTCTATATCTCGAAATGATCTTGGTAGATCCCATTTTCTTGTAATTGTTGTTTTTCCTTCACTATCCATTTCTAGTGATTTTTGTCTTTTCAATCTTATAAGTTCTAGTTTGAGTGGTATAAGTCTATGTATGAGTTCGTGCACAACTTTAGAGAAATTTGTAGAATAGTGTCTATGCACAACTTCAGAGAAATTTCTAGAATAGTGTCTATGTAGTTAGCTAATACTTTGTGAAGAGATCAAGTTGTTTATTTTGATTCAGCTAGTTGATGCACCATCTTGTGTCCAAATGAAGTGATTTTAATCTCATTTGAAATCTTTCTAAGTCTAGTTATAGCAAAGAATTTTAATTTTCATCCTCTGCATGTACTAAGAGAAATTTAGAAAACAAAGGGCCTATGTCTAAAAAATTAGGATCCTAGGAGAGTTCATTTGCTTTCCTTGTGCACATAGTAGTGTTTATCCTCCAACATTCGTATCAGAGCTATAAGTGTAGTATCAAAGAGAGAAGAAAGACTTTTTGAAGTGAAGTAAAAACCTCATCAAAGTTTTAAGGGAAGAAGCAAAGAATGGGCACATCAACAACGAGCGGAAGCAAACAAGTCATCAAATCAAAGATGAAACTTCATCAAGAGGAGTAGCTCTATTTTTTGAGGTAAAATCATCTTTTTCAACTTTCATTGCATCAAGGGGGAGGTTCAAAAGAGCTAGAAGGCATGATTGATCTCAATGCTCAGATTGAGAAGCTCGAAAAGGGAAACTACCAACCATGGCGATTTAGGCTAATTTTTTATGGGGAAAGGTTTGTGAGGACTTGTGAGTGGTGGAGAGCCAAAACCCTATATAGATAAGTTAAATCCAACCAATGACTAGAGAAGAGTAGTAAGAGAGTGGGATCAAAGGGACAAAAGAGTCATTTTTATTTTATTTCATCATATTAGCAACCCCATGATAGGACATATTCACGAGAGATTATGCTCCACCTCCACAAAATCTAGGAAAATTCAGCTCAAGAATGAGCTAAATAATCTCAAGAAAGGCTCCTCTCAAGGTACTAATGATTAAATATTAAAGGTTAAGGAGCTTGCAGATGCCCTAGGGTCAATGATTGTCCCTTAGATGATGATGATGATGATCTCATAGCCCACACCCTAAATGGACTTAGGGATGATGAAAAATGGAAGGCCTTCACAACTTCAGTGTATGTGAGGGACTCTCTTCCTGATTTTGATCAACTAATCCCTCTCATGGTGATAGAGGAGATGAACCTTGGTGGTAATCATGCCAAGGATATCCAAGGGCAATTGTTGTATGTAGGTAAAGGAAGAGGAAGACACAAGCAAGGTGCTACAAGAGGAAGAGGAAGATATCAAAGCAACCAAGGATGTCAAGGATAACAAGAAAATGCAATTCAAAGAGGTGGAAGAGCAAGAAATAGAGGAAGAGGTAGAAGATCTGGTGAAGAGGACAACCCATTTCAAATGGATGCTTTGTACGTGGTAAGCCAGGTATATTTGCTAATGAATGCTATCATAGAGCTCAAATACAAGGGAATCAAAGCAATGAAAACAATTATAGAGGGCAAGATAACTATGCAAGCACATCATCCAACCAAGGGAATGATTATTGACTTGCCATGAGGTATGGTGAAGATACAACTCAAGCTAGTGAAGATGTATGGTATATAGACAATGGATGTAGCAATCATATGTCATGACCAAAGGATCTTTTTAATAATTTGTAGGTCCAAAGCATCAAGGATACATGAAATAGGTGAAAATTTAGAGCATAGCACTCAACGTGTGGGAGATATCAATTTGGAAGGGAATCAAATGGCAAAGTGCTTATTAGAGGTATTGCATATGCCTACTATTACCAAAAGCTTGCTTCCAACATGCCAAATGGTAGAAAAAGGCTACCAAGTCAATCTCAATGAAAGAGGATGTTTTTTTGAGAATCCAAGGGTAGGTTTCAAGCTCATAGAAAAAGGAAGGAAGCAAGGGAGAATGTTCACAATGGATATAAATCAGCCATACAATTCAATGTATATCACATATGGAGACAAGAAGATAGCAGAGTTGGACCTATGGCATAAATGAATAGGTCAAATAAACCTACAGAAGCTCAATGAAATGCAAAGGAGGAGCTTGGTAAGAGGCTTACAAAATTTTACATCTAAAATGTTGCATGAAATTCGTGTAGCTTTCCAACAATGAAAACAATCAAAGCTGCCCTTCAAGAAGAGTACCTATGTGAGTGCAAATATTTTAGACCTCATTCACACGGATGTTTGGGGTCCAACAAGAGAAGCATCCCTTGCTAGAAATAGGTATTTTGTAACCTTCATTGATGACTTTTCAAGAAAATTATGGTTTTATTGAATTAGGAACAAATGAGATGTGTTCCACTACTTAGAATATAAAACTTTGAGATCTGATAGGGGGAGAGTACTTCTCCCATGAATTTTTTGAATTTTTGTGGGCCAATGGCATCAAAAGGAAATATACATGCAGGTATACCCCTCAACAAAATGGGATAGCAGAGAGAAAGAATAGAAACATAGCAGAGGTAGCAAGGTGTATGCTTAACAGAATGATTATGCCACATTGTTATTGGGGAGAGGCTAAATATACAACCACATGCATCATGAATAGATTTCCTAAACCATGTATACATCATTTAACCCATGAGGAAGCATGGAGTGGAAGAAAACATTGCATTTCACATCTTAGAATCTTTGGTTGTATATGCTAAGTACATGTACCTCAAGAGTTGAGGTCAACGTTAGATGCCAAATATGAAAGGTGTATCTTTTTTGGGTATTCTATGGAAACAAATGGGTATAAATGCTATATACCATCATCAAGGAGCTAAAGGTAAGTAGGGATGCTTTCTTTGATGATTTGAAGCCTTGGTGATGATTTGAAGCCTTGGTATACATGCACAAGTCCATTGTAGGTTGAAGAAATAGGTGAGAGTGATAAGAAGAATGATGATAGAGTCCAAGAAAGCATGGATTTACATGGTCCAAGCAACTCATCCAACACAAGGACATCCTCACCATGGATTGGAAGGCTTAGGGGAAGAGAAACCATCTCTGAAGAAACCAAAGTCAAAGGCAAAGAGAAGATTGCAATTGAAGAAGGAAGTTATGTGGACAAGAGCATGTTGGAAGATGAAGAGATGGAAGAAATTTGAACCCCAAGAGTGGCAAGACAAAGAAAGAAGATGGAAAACACACCTAAAGGAAGTGAGAGAAGGTCCTCAAGAGTAAGATATCTAGTTCAAAGGTTAACATATGATAATTTCCTTGCAAATCATTATGCATACATGACTCAGGTAATCAAGGACAAAAAATTGACTAGCTTTGAAGAAGCTAAGGATTGCAAGGAATGGCGAGAGTCAATGAAGGAAGAGCTCAAAGAACTTGATGAAAAAAATACTTGATCTTGGCACCAACTCAAGAATGCATGAAGGTGATAGGTAATAAATGGGTTCAAAAAATTAAAAGAAATTCAGATGGTTCCATTTCTAGGTACAAAGCAAGGTTGGGCAAAAGGCTTCTCCCAAATCTATGGTATAGATTATGATGAAACTTTCAGCCCCATAGCCAAGATGCCAATAATTATGACTTTTATTCTAGAGGAAACATCAAAGATATGGACCTTATCTCAGTAGGATGTCAAGAATGCCTTCCTCAATGGAGAGCTTGAAGAAGTAGTCTACATGTGCCAACCTCAAGGATTTGCTAGTACAACCCAAATCATGTTTGCAAGCTAAGAATTTGGCTTAGCATGGAAGACAATATATCACTTGAAGTTGCATATGAACATTAGCTTGGAATTACTTGATCATTTACCATTGTAAAAGGTTTATTCCTTGGAAAATTTTGTAGAAGATTATATCTCATGGAGTTAGGAAGAATATGAGCGATGAATCCTAATTGAGTGAATAACTCCTAAATCAATGGATTAAAGTTTTAGATGGAGCCAAGTTTGAATTCAAAATTCAAACTTGGAACAACAACTTATAAAAAGTTTTGTAAAAAACTTGCGGCTATGTGGCCTCATTGAGAGCTCTCTCCTTCATCATTTTGTGGAAGCAGAATGGCTCACACCATAGCTCACTCAATCCATCATCATTGAGCATCATTACAATGCCAATGATCTTGTACAATCATGTTTTATAATACATATAGTTCATTGAACATCTATGTCTACTTCTGTGCTATGGCTACTCAGAACATTCAACTTTCTCTAGTCATATCTCAATGAATTCTCAATAATTTTTCATAATCTTTGGCTTGTTGGAACCAACTTAAACTCTACTTTGTGCTGTCAAAATTTCAAGGAATCTTTTTTAGCCATCTTGGAGAAATCATCTTCAAATTTCTCACTCAGCATCTACTGGTTAGTCCCTAAAAAATCGGCGATAAGCTTTGGGTTGCTAAACTTATTTCTCAGAGCATAGTTTATCATTTTAGATGATTCCACTTGTGATCATTAGCTATCTAAGCTAATTGAATTCCCTCAAAAGGAATTTCATTAATTGTTACTATACTATGAGCTCTATGCAAAAGAACCAGCAGGTCTATGGACTAAAATAGCAAGGCTTGTGAATAGCTATTCATGAAGTAGTATGCTTTGATTCAATTGTTTCAAGCATCAACTCCAAAGTACATAGGTACTTTCTTGGTGTCAATTGCAAGCTAAAAGGGGCTGCCATCAAACTTTGAATTGTATTAGGGCAGGTACAAAGCAGGTTTTAGTAGTACCACCTCACTTTCTTGAGGTATCCATCCATCTCTTCCAATAGTGGTATCAGAGCAAGTTGAGGTAAAATGGGAGCTGGTTTCCCTTCTTTCATTGATAAATTGGATAGGAATAATTATCCAGCATGGTGAGTGAGGATGAAGACCTATCTACAAGGAAGGAGTCTCTATGGATACATATCAGGAGATGAGGAGATGCCCATATTGAGAAGAAAAAATCAACCTACAAGAGAGGAGCAAGAAATGCTCAACTCATGGTGTGCCAAAGATGATTTAGTCAGGTCATATCTACTTAACTCTATTTTTGACTTCCTTCTTCCTCATATTAGGAATTGCAAAACATCCCAAGAGACTTGGGATACTCTATCTTCATATTTGTCCTCCAATACAAGAGCTAGGAAAAATCAATTGTGGATGGATTTTACTACTCAATAGAAGCAACCTAAGCAAAATGTTTCAAAGTTTGTGACTAAGGTGAAAGATGTAGCTGATAAATTGACAAGCATAGGAGAGGAGATTGAAGAAGAGCAAATAATGAGAAAGATAATCAATGGCATCAAGGCAGATGATAAGTGGGAATCTTTCATAAATACAATGGATCTTTATATGGATATGCAAATCCTTGATCTAACCACTCTCATGGGGCAACTCTTCACCCATGAGGCCAAGCTCAACAAAAATGAACCATCAAGAGGTAACAATTCTTGTGCCCCCTATACAGATAAAGGAAAGTCTAAGGATAAAAGAAAGAGCAAGAAAGTTGAAGATGAAGGTACTAATTCTCAAGCTAACTATGCACGGAGAGGTAGGAATTCAAGAGGAGGGGGCAGAGGAGGTAAACAAGGTAGGGGGAGACCTTTCAACTCTTCCCCATGCAATATATGTGGATTGTCTAATCACACAACATATGAGTGCTATAGGAACTTCAAGAACCAGAGAGGAAGAGGATTTCAAAGAGGTGGCTACTCACAATCAAGAGGAAGATTCGACCACAATCAAGGATACAACTATGGCTACAACAACAATTACAACAAAAATTACAACAACAATTATCAAAGAGGATACAAATTAAAAAAAATCAAGAGGATTCTCTTCTCATTATGAACATGACTTCAAAACGAGGTATGAATTGAGCACCTCTTCTATATTGATTCAGGTTGTTCAAACCATGTAGTAGGCAATGTAGCTCTCCTTTCTAATCTTGAGGAGCCCAAAGGAAAGCACCAAGTGCAATGATACCAAGCATTCAGTTGTCAAAGTAGGAAATGTCAAAACTTCTGATGGGAATAGGAATTTGTTGAGCAGATTTCTTTATGTACCCACTATCACAAAGAATCTGATGAGTGTTGGACACATAGTGGAAAAGGGTTTGCAGGTTAGGTTCAATAAATTTGGAGCTTTTGTGGAGGACCGACAACATGGATTCAAAAGAATTACCAAGGGAGAGAAAATAGGTAGATTGTTTACATTTGAGCTTGAGACACCAGAAACATTGCACTTTATAAATATAAGGATCAAACTTTGTCTGATAGAGATATGGCACAAAAGATTAGAGCACATTGGTGAGAGAACATTGAAGCAGATATGTAGAGATCAATGTGTACTTGGGATACCTAATGTATCTAAGCAACATATGATCTATAAATGTGGTGCATGTCAGTTTGGTAAATCACACAGGTTACCCTTTACAAAGAAAGGTTATATGCATGAGGATTATTTGGAACTTGCCCACATAGATGTATGGGGATGAAGCAAGGACCCTTCAATTTCAGGCTCAAGGTACTATGTGTCATTTACTGATGATTTCAGTAGATGGACTATCCTGTATTTCATGAAACATAAGGATGAAGTGTTCAGCTGTTTCAAGAAGTATCTTGCACTTGTGGAAAATAAAACAGGAAAAATAAAGAGGATAAGGTGAGATGGATGAGGTGAGTACTTCTCCAATGTGTTTGATGCATTTTTGCAAGATAGAGGTATCGAAAGGGAGATCACTACTAGATATACTCCTGAGCAAAATGGAGTAGTAGAGAGGAGGAACAAATTGATTGTGGAAGTAGCTAGATCAATTGTAAATGAAAAGAAGTTGCATAATTACTTGTGGGAAGAGAGTGTTTCTACTGCCACTTATCTTATTAACAGGTTATCTTCTAAGTCCCTTGATGGGATGACCCCTTATGAGGCATGGCATGGTAGGAGACCATCACTTGAACATTGCAAAATATTTGGTTGTGTTGCTTATGTGCATGTTCCATCTCAAATCATAGGTAAGTTAGACACTAAGGTAGAGAAATGCATATTCATAGGGTATGATATAAATAAAAAAGGATAGAGGTTTTATAATCCATCCAACAAAGGATTTATGGTCAGTAGAGATGTTGTATTTGATGAGAATGATTATTGGTTTGAAAGTGAATGCAGGAAAGTCAAATTGCCATATGACTTGGAAAAAGAATTTCCAAGCCTCACCAAGGAGGAGCCAAGCACAATTGAAGACATCAAATCAGATGATGAGGACACCATCGACTTGGAAGAATTTAAAGCATGGAAATCAAAAGGCAAGGTTAAGATGAAGAGGTTGGAGGAAATACCTGAGTCATCCAACCAAGCCTTAAGGAGATCACAAATAGAGATTAAGAAGACAATCAGATATGGGTATGATACTTCATTAGTCATTAACATTCTATTTATCTTGCTAAAGATTTACCACTTGAAGAACCTTCTTCATATGAAGGAGCAAGTACCAAAGCAGAATGGAAGGAGGCTATGGATGAAGAAATAGAAGCACTTTAAGAGAATGAAACTTGGGAGTTAGTACCCAAGAAAGCATCAATGAAGGTAATAGGTTCTAGGTGGATTTACAAAATCAAAAGGAACTCAGATGGATCCATAAACAGGTATAAAGCTAGGCTTTTGGCTAAGCGTCTTGCACAAACCCAAGGAGTAGACTATGAAGAAACTTTTTCACTTGTGGCTAAGATGCCAACCATGAGAGTATCGGTAAGTGTAGCTGCATCTAGAAATTAGAATATGTATCAACTAGATGTAAAAAATGTCTTTCTCAATGGGTGGATTTTAGAGGAGGTTTACATGGCTTAACCTCCTAGCTATGAAGAACCAAACAAGGTAAATCATGTATGCAAAATGAAGAAAGCTCTTTATGGTTTGAAGCAGGCACCTAGGGTATGGAACCATAGCTTAACAACCTATCTTCAAGACCAAGGATTCATGATGAGCAAGGCAGACTCTTCTCTATTTGTCAAGAAGAGTAATTCAAAGATGATATATTTATGTGTATATGTGGATGACATCATTCTTATAGGTAGTGATGCCAATGGCATCAAACAAATAAAAAAGCAAGATGATGCAAGAGTTCAAAATCAGTGACCTAGGGTTTGTGAATATTTTCTTGGACTTGAGTTGGTATACACTAACTCTGGAATCTACAGCACTCAAAGGAAATATGTGTAGGACATGTTGAAGAAGTTCCACTTGGAGGATGCAAAATTAGCTAGCACTCCTATGGAGGTAAATCATAAATTACGTGCTCATGAAGGTGATTTGCTTGAAAACATTGCACGTTATCAAAGCATAGTTGGAAGTCTAAACTATGCAACATTAACAAGGATTGACATATGTTATGGAGCAAGTGTTCTGAGACAATTCATGCATAAACCTAGAGCATCTCACTTGGAAGCTGCTAAAATAATTTTGAAGTATCTCAAATGTACTCAAAATCAAGGTCTTTACTTCCCATACACATCAGATTTGGGTATAAAGTTGTACTCAGATGCAGATTGGGTAGGATGTAAGGATGATAGAAGAAGTACTTTTGAATATTTATCTTTTGCAGGTCATAAGCCCATCTCATGGTCTTCTAAAAAGCAACCAACTGTTGCTCTATCTTCAACAGAAGCTAAATAGAGGGGATTAGCAAATGCTACACAAGAAGCTATTTGGATTAGATTGCTCTACTCAGATTTGGGACTTCACACTCATTCACCAATGATCTTTGGTGATAACACTAGTTCTTTGCATCTTGCAGCCAATCCCATTTATCATGCATGAACCAAGCATATAGAAGTGCACTATCACTATGTTAGAAAGAAACTCTTGAGCAAAAAAGATTCAATTAGTAGATGTATTTACAAATATGCAGTTTGTTGATTTGTTAACCAAAGCACTTGACGGTACTAAGATTTGAAGGTTTAAAACCATGATTGGATTGCAGGATATTCAAGAGGATTGATGAATCTATGCAAGCCAAGATGTTTGGCTTGAGTGGGAGGTGTTGGTGCAAATAATCAAGCCTAGACATTTGGCTTAGCATGGAAGACAATGTATCACTTGAAGTTGCATATGAACATTAGTTTGTAATTACTTGATCATTTACCATTGTAAGAGGTTTATTCCTTGGAGAATCTTGTAAAAGTTTATATCTCATGGAGTTAGGAAGAATATGAGATACGAATCCTAATTGATTGAATAACTCCTAAATCGATGGAGTAACTTTTTTAGATGGAACCAAGTTTGAATTCAAAACTCAAACTTCGAAGAACAACTTATAAAAAGTCTTGTAAAAAGCTCACGGCTATGTGGCCTCATTGAGAGCTCTCTTTTTGATCACACCATCATCATTGAGCATCATTACAATGCCAATGATCTTGTAAAATCATGTTTTATAATATATACAATTCATTGAGCATCTTTGTCTACTTCTCTGCTATGACTACTCAGAACAGTAACCTTTCTCTCATCATATCTCAGTGAATTCTCAACCATTTTTCATAATCTTTGGCTTGTTGGAACCAAATTGAAGTCTACTTTGTGTTGGCGAAAACTCAAGGCATCTGATTTAGCCATATGGGAAAAATCATCTTCGAAGTGCTCACTGGTCATCTACTGATTAGTCCCTAAAAAATCGAGGGTAAGCTTTGGATTGCTAAACTTATTTCTCAATGCGTATTTTATCATTTTAGGTGATTCCACTTGCAATCATTAGATATCTAAGCTAATTAAATTCCCTCAAAAGGAATTTCATTAATTGTTACTGTACTGTGAGCTTTGAGCAAAAGAACCAGCAGGTGTATGGACTAAAATAGCAAGTCTTGTGACACTAGCTATTCATGAAGTAGTCTGTTTTGATTCAATTGTTTCAAGCATCAACTCCAAAGTACATAGGTACTTTCTTGGTGTCAATTGCAAGATAAAAGGGACTACCATAAAACTCTAAATTGTATTAGGGTAGGTACAAAGCAAGTTTTAGTAGTACCACCTCACTTTCCATAGGTATCCATCCATCTCTTCCAACAAAGTCGAAGAGGTACATTCGAGTGTAACCCTAATTTCCAATTCATTATAGCAAATCTAGGTCAAAGAGTGGAGTTGCATGAGCCATGGAGGTTCAAAGTCATGAAATACCTTATGAACAAAGGTTTATGGCCTATTGTGTATGGAGATGGAGATAAGCCAAATGTGAATCCAAAAGATCCAAAGGTCACCAATCAAGAATTGAAGATGTTGAAGGATTGGGAGAAAAGGAATAGGAGAGCTATTTTCTACATAACACAGGTACTCTTCAACACTATGATTGGTCATATATCATAGTTTGATCATGCTAGAGATTTTTGTGAGGCCTTAGAGAAGATATATGCCACTTCCACAAGAAGTAGAAAGATGCAGCTTAAGAATGGACTCCATTCTTTGAAGAAAGGTAGTGGTCAATCTATTGTTGACTACACCTTGAGGGTGAAGGAGTTGAAGGAGCAATTGGCATCCATTGGTTGTAAAGTAGATGAGGAAGACCTTGTGCAGATTACTCTCAATGGGCTGAGAGGGGAAGAAAAGTGGAAACCCTGCATTACTACCATCTGGTATAGAGATCCTCTACCAACTCTTGAGGAGTTCATCACACACCTAGTGGTAGAAGAAGTTGCCATAGGAGACACATCCAAGAAGGATGGTCACTCACCGGTCCTATATGCTAGAAAAGGCAAAGGCAAGAGTGGCAAGAAGAAGAAAGGAGCAAAAAGCAATTGGAAGCAGTCCAAGGAAGAAGATTCAAATTCAGATGGAGATAGCAAGGCATCATCTTCAAGGAAGGGCAAGAATAGCAAAGGGAAGAAAAACCCTCATCAAGGTAAAAAAAATTTTATATGTGGTAAGAAAAATCATATTCCTTCAAATTTCTAGTTCGAGGATGACAAAGGCAGGAAGAAGAAGGAGCAAGGGAACTATGCTAACAAGTCCAATGAGAAACGCTACACTAGTGATTTCAAGGACACAAAGTGGTACATAGACTCTAGATGTTATGTATGGAGGTATCTTTTGTTCATATGTAGGTCCCAAGCTCAAAAGGTTGTGTGGAGACAAGAGATAACATTTAGCATCCCATTACACATGTGGGAGATGTGAATCTAGGTGAAGGTAAATCTTTCAAAACCCTTAAAGATATGCTCCATGTTCCATCTATTTCCAAGAACCTTATCTTTGTATGACAGATGGTAGAGAGAGGTATGCAATTTATGTTTGATGCAAAAGGATGCATGATGAAGTAAGGAGGCAAGGTCACTGCCAAGGGAAGGAAAGAAGGAAAATTATTCACACTAGATGTTGATCCTACACACAACAAGGTATGTTATGTGATGATTGGAAACAAAAGGATTGCAGAGATTGATCTTTGGAACAAGAGGATAGGACTTATCAATATTCCCAAGTTAAAAAGCATGTGCAAAGCAGGTTTAGTGCAGGGACTATCAAGTTTTGAAGGCCAAGATCTACATAAGTTTTGTGATGCTTGTTAGCTAGGTAAGCAAGCAAGGAAGCCATTTCTAAGGATGACGGGTACAAATCCTCTAAGCTCTTGGAGCTTATACACTCATATGTATGGGGCCCTAGTAGAGGGGCTTCATTGGGAGGATCTAGGTACTTTCTCACTTTCATTGATGACCACTCAAGAAAGGTATGGCTATATGTTATCAAGAAAAAATTAGAAGTGTTTTCATGCTTTCAAAAGTTTAGGTCCCTTCTTGAGAAAGAATGTGATGCACACATCAAGAAGGATGAAGGTAAAATGCGTGATCACATTGGAAGAGTTTCTAATCATTAAAAATCACCTTTGGGGTAGGTTGGAAAGGAGAATGAAAACCCAAGAGGGAGAATTGCAAGATAACATATAAAGCAATTCAATGTGTCAAAAAAACGTTCCAATGGACAAGGTTGTAGATAACAATGAAGGAAATGAAGGTAAAACTTTCTTATCTTTCATTTATAGTGGACATAAAACCAAATTCATACTCGACATAGGAGCAACTATAGCAATCATTATCAAAAAGCTTTGGTGAACATGGGAAATCCCTATGTTGAGATCAACTTGAATGAAGCTACCAATGTATGAGTTTCTTACTTTATGGCAATGGAACTAGCTTCCATGTTTCATTTCCATAAAGTGTAGCCATCTCCTCATCCATATCTTTCTCGCAACATGCATTTCCAATTGTATTTTCAAAACAAGAGGATTCAACATCTTGTATAACCTTAATCATGTAAGCACAATGATAATCCATATTGTTAATCATTGCACTAAATTCTACTTGCTTGCATATATAACTTCTTCTTTTTGTATCATCTACATGGACCTTTTTTACTCTTTGAGTCTTCATAGAAAGAAATCAAAGTTCCTCAATAAGAATCTTTTCTAAAATGCTTGATTTTTCACCAATATCTTCAAGACTTGTAGATGTTTTATTAATAATAGAAAGATTTTATTTAGCTTTCTTACATGTAGTTGATGAATCTTTTGGACTAAAATTTCCATGCAATCTTCCACATGGGTTTGATTCAAAACTATTGCTGGATGACACATCATGTCCACTCAAAACTTGGGATTATGCACTTGATTTCTGAGCTAATGGTACTGTAATTCTATGTGCTTGGTGCGAGCATGAAATACTGCGTTCTTTGCAATATCCATACAACTTTGATTATCACACTTAAGTGCTTTGTACTCTACTTCAGTGGAGGAGAGTGCAAGAGTTGGTTGCTTCCTACTTACCCAAGATAATATTCCTGAACCAAGTGAGAAATAATATCCAAAAACTGATTATCTAGAATCACAATCTCCAGCCCAATCTGAATCACAATATCCTTGAAGTGTATCACCTGTGGTATAAAAAATACCAAAATCCAAGGTTCCTACAATGTACCTTCAAATTCGCATTCCAGTGACTCTCCTTAGGTTTGTTGGAAAACCTACTTAACACTTCAATAGCATAGCAAATGTCTGGTCTAGTGTTGCACAAAAAAATAAGACTTCAAACGAGCTTCCTATACTTCTTAGCATCTCCATCAAGCATGTAATCATCCATAGATAGCTTATGATTTACCTCCATAGGTGTGCTAGTTGGTTTGCAATCCATCATTCCAAATGCCTTGAGAATTTCTTCGGAATATTTTTGTTGTGAGATGAAAATGCCATCCTTCCTTTGCCATACTTCAATTCCAAGTCAAAAATGGAGTAGACCTAAGTCTCTCATTTCAAACTCAGTTCCTAAGCTGATCCAAGTTTGATTGATGAGTTCCTGATGATCTCCTGTAATGATCAAATCATCTACATATACAATGACAACAACTAGCTTGCTATCCCTTTTCCTTACATACAAGTTAGCATCAGTAGTACTTCTTTCAAAACCCATATTTTTGAAAAAATTATATATCCATTGGTACCGAGCCCGTGGAGCTTGCTTAACTCCATACAAAGCTTTCTTCAACTTGCAAACTTTATTTTCTGAATTGGGCACCTCAAAACCTGGTGGTTGAGATACATATACCTCCTTCTTGAGGTGACCATTCAAAAATGTAGATTTGACATCCATTTGGGAAATAGGTTAGGCCTTTTGTGCAGCTATTGCAAGTACTATCCGAGTAGTTATCATGCATGTTGTTGGTGCAAAAGTTTCTTGAACATCAAATCCTTCAATCTATGAAAAACCCTGTGCAACTAATCTTGCCTTATACTTTTTTAATGTTCAATCTGCTTTATACTTAGCTTTCCAAATCCATTTAGTACCTATTACCTTCTTCTTTGGCGGCAAGTCAACTATATCCCATGTATCATTTCTTAGTATACTATCATACTCAGACTGCATTGTTGCTCTCCAACCTGGATCATCAAGGGCTTCTTCAATGGTGGTAGGTTCCTTTATTGATCCCATGATATCTGCCATTAGAGCCATGTTAACAATGTGTTTTGAGGCTCTTCTTTGCTCCTCTATTCTCTTTGATCTTCATAATCCATCTGAGGATGATTCTGGTACATCTACATGTGGATTGTGATCATCAAAGAGCTGTTGTGCCCACTTAGGTAGTGGCTTATGCTGTGGAGCTACAACAGGTTGGCTTTTTATTGAGGAAATTTCTCCATCAGATGTTTCCTCCTCCTCAATTTTAACTTGTCTTTTGATAGGCACAAAGTGAGATATTTCTCCGTTTGATGAGATAGTAGATTTACCTTTATCTTCTACTAAGTGTGGTCGTTCATCAAACACCACATCTCAACTGACAAAAATCTTCCTTGCCTCAGGATCCCACAACCTGTATGCTTTAGACTCTTCACTATATCCTAGGAAGACACACTTTTTGCTTTTTGAATCCATTTTTGATCTTGTTGAATCAGGAATATGTGCATAACATAAACAACCAAAAATTTTGAAATGCAAAACTGAAGGCTTTTTACCAGAATATGCTTCTTGAGGAGTCATCCCCTTCAGTGCTTTTGTGTAGCTTCGATTGAGGATGTAGACTACTGTATTGATAGCTCTGCCCAGAATGAATCAGGCATGTCTTGAGCCTTTAACATACAACGAGCCATTTCAACTACTGTCCTATTCCTGCGCTCAACAATGCCATTTTGTTGAGGTGTATGATTTGTGGTAAGTAGCCTTTTCACACCATGCTCCTTACAGTGATTATTGAATGCTATTGCCAAGAATTCACCTCCTCTATCTGTTCTGAATTTCTTTAGTTTCCTTCCTGATTCATTTTCCACATACTTATGCCACAATTTTAAATTTTTCAAAATCATTAGCCTTCTCTCGAATGAAATAAAACCACATCTTTCTACTATAATCATCGACTAATAGCAAAAAGTAGAAAGATCCTCCTAAAGCAGGTGTAGACATTTTACCACAGAGATCAGCATGTACCAACTCTAGAGGATCTTGAGATCGATTGCTGGTCTCTCTTGGAAATGTCTTTCATTGTTGCTTGCCCATCATACAAGCTTCACAAGGTTCTTGCAACTCTGAAAATGCAGGCAAATGAGCAACCATCCTTGTTCTTTGCATCTCCTTCAAAACTGCAAAACTGAGATGCCCAAATCATTGGTGCCATAACTTGCTTACATCTTTATCTTTTGTAGCAGTTAAGGCACTTAACTCATACAAATTATCACGTCTTATGCTTTTACTCACTACATTACCTGATGAATCCATGATTTTTGCACCACTCTTATTGAAGTGAACTTCAAGTCCATGATTTGTTATTGCAGAAACTGACAAGAAATTTCGTTTAAGTGTAGGTACATAGAGAACATTGGATAATGTTTTCTCAACACCTAGAGAAGTGATAAAAGAGATGGTTCCCGTTCCTTTTGTTGGACACTTGGAGTCATTTTCCACCACTACATTGATGGATTCCTCCAGAGGCACTAGGGAACTATACCAATCCTTTTTATTGGTCATATGGCAAGAAGCTCCACTATCTAAAATCCATGGTTCATCAACACGAGCTTGAGCAGATGAGCATACCTCTTCAATAGCTACCCATGGTTCTAGCTCTATGTTGATTGCACACTCTTTGTTCTTCCATGATGGTTTTACAGTCCCATTCCGTTCATCAACTTGCTTCTTACTGCAATCCTTGATGGCATGGCATTTCTTTTCACAATAGAAGCAACTCCCTATGAACTTTTTCTTCTTTGGCTTCTTCTTTGATCCATCAGAAGAGCCTTTACCTTTTGCATTTTCTGAGAATGCAGCATCACTCTTCAAATGTAAGGGGATTTGGTCTTACTTGAGTGTTAAGGGCTATTAATAATCCATCATACTTTGCTAGAAGAACACATACACATCTTCGAGCCAGCTCTTCTAGTGTTATAACAACACCAACTGCAGCCAATTGATCTTAAAGATGTTTTATCCATTTGATAAAATCTTCAGCCTTTTCAGAATCAGAATGCTTTTCATTGGCCAACTAGTTTTCTAAATTTTGTATCCTAGTTTGGTTCTTGGTCTCAATTTGACGAGTCAATATGCCCCAAGCCTCATGTGTCTTAGTAGTATGTTGAACTAAAGTAAGCACAGAATCACTTACACTAGTGACAATTGCACATAATGCATCAGCATTCCACCTCTTCCAAGCTCATAGAAGATCTAGATCTGGCTGAATCATCAATCTTGAATTTGCTGGATCTTCAACTCGTATAGGCTCTGGATCCAATCCCGTCGGTCCCATGATAGTGTCAAGTAATTCATAGGAGTCCAAAATTGCAAAAATTTTGAACTTCCAAAGTGTATAGTTGGTTCCGTCTAGCTTCCCTTTAGTGAATGCAGGTGGGCAAATTCAAATAGGTGCAGTATTAACATTAGCTGAAGCACCAAGTCCAGTGTTCGACGATGAAGCCATCATGTAATCACTCAAATAATTTACTGATATTCTAGTCTGCTAGTAGGCTAAAATAGTGATACTTCTCAAGCTATTCAAACCTTACGGCTTTGATACCATGTAAGACAATAGTTACGCAATATAACACACGAGCAGTAGCAGAGAAGATAACAGATATAGGAGAATCTCAACAATTTTCTACCAACAGCAAGTACAAAGATGATGGCATTTTCTACCCGTGCGCTCTCATCCCAGGAAGTGTAGAAGTCATGTATATATAGGATCATGGGTGGCCTTCCATGGATGGCTATATATGGGTGTGTCACTCTAGCACAATGGTGAGTACCAACGTGAGGAGATACACCTCATAAATGTCAATCCGTGGAGACGTGAGGACCGGTATGAAGACCGCGAGCAAGTGATGGCACAAGTGCGTGAGTGAAAGCACACAAGCATGCACACACATACACACAAACGTGCACAAGGTAAGAGCAAAGAGTGGAACAATGGAAAGCTTCGATTACCAAAGAGCTCTCTTACAAAACTGAAATCTACAACAAGCCACCCTCAAAAATGAGCTCTCCAGCCCTTTTTATAGTTTTTGAGTGGTTTTGGCCCTGTCCAGACCTAGTGTCCGGCCTAGTTAAAAAATAGGTTCCAGGGCTTATTTGGGGGCTCAAACGGAGTCTAAAAATCATGAAAATTGGTAGGATGGTAGTTCTAATACTCCTCAAGCTCGAGGACTCCTCGGCTTGAACAAAATGGAGTTACAAAAATGGAAAATGGTATTTACAATGGTTTTTAGTGATAAAAATCACTATTTTTGTAGGGATTTCTTCTGAAAATTTGGCAGGTGCTTCTTGGAGCTCCCTACTTGCTCCTTCTTCTTGTGTGTCCACCTCCTTGATGCACTTCCATTCTTTGTCCTTGATCTTGAGCTTCAACACTCCCCCCCCTCTTGAGTCTGTCGTCCCTGACAGACCCTTGTTGTAGTGGTCGTTCCATGTAGTACGGTGAGAGGTAGCGTCCTTTGCGTCCAACAGGGGCGATCCCTCTTCCCAATGTATCCTGGTCGTTTGTCTGGTTCTTCACTTTGCCACTGTTATCTCTTGCAGTTTGTAGTCCCTTTGTACGTGCTTCTGCCTTGTATTCCATCTGGGTGGTGCGTTTGTGAGTTTTCCAAAACTGCTAGCTGCTCAAAGGATGTGGTCAATGTTGATTGTGAGCAACTCTCGGTGGTGGATGGCTCCCTTGTTCTTGTAGTGGTCACCGTGATGTCCTCTGATTCTTCCAAAGATGGCTTTCATAGTTTTCGTGCCAAGTACTTGTAACCCATAATGGATGATGGTTAAGTGCATTAGTGCATGGGTTGAACAAATTATGTGCCTTGTGCATGGCCTTGTAATGTGGCCCTACGTATGCGTACTTGGATAATGCATGGCAAGAAGTATGGTGCAAGAGATTGGGTCTTGAGCTAAGTGCTCAAGGGTATGCTGACGAAGAGGTTTCCTAATCTATCATGGTTATAGTGTTGTTGAAACATACACGTCTTACCATGGTGAAGGGTCCGTTGGTCTTCATCTCTTCGTGTTGTGGTTCCCTCATGATGTTTGATCGTCGGCTTGTCCTTTTTGTTGAGGGATGTCCTTGCTGGAAGTTCGCTGATGAGCACTTTCAAGCACATAGTCTTTTTTTTTTTTTTTTTTTTATAAGAACAATGGCATCAAACAAGAAGAAAGAGCTTAGTATCAATAACATATTTTTCATGTGAAAATTGTGTCTCATGTGCCTGGGATTTCTCAATTGTGTCTATGCACGGCCATGTAAGGTGGCCCTATATTGATGCATACTTTGGAAATGCATGACCTGAATGGTGCAAACGACTTGGTTATGCCAAAGGCACATGGTTGCTGCTGGTCGAGGCTTTTGATGTTACTTGTATACTTGATGAATTCTTTGTTTGGAGGTGTCGATTGGATCTCAAAATGATGTAATCCTCCTAATGGGAACCCATTTCCGAATAGTATTTGGCCCTGTAGAGATCACCTCAGGCCAGTTCTTCTTTGGATGATGTCCAAGCTTTGGTATCCAGTGTGGTTGACCCCTTGGTTTTGTGGATGTTGCTTGTGTTTTTGGCTTCCAAACCCATATCCTGGGTGAGTGCCTGCTTATTTTTGTAGAAGGGTTAAGTTTATCTTCTTTTGGTCTTTGTGCTCTGTTCTTATCCTTTGTTTTCCTTGGCTTCTTTGTTGAGACCTTTTGCATGGTGGGGAGCATAGGCCGTTGCGTATGTAAGAGCTTCTTGGGTACCCACATCTGTAATCGCCCGTGTTGAGCTGTAGCTAATTTTTTAGGCACCCAAATTTGTACCTTATTGTGGTCGGCCTTCATCGATTGTTTCGGTACCCAAAGTAGTTGGATTTCTCGTGTTTGAGCCTGTCGTAGGTGCTTGGTCCTTCTGTTGTCATGGTCGATCTGGTTGGGTGGGAGTCTTTGAGGCAACATCGATGGTTGTACTCCTTTCTTTACCCAGATCTGTGTCATGCCCAACACTTCTTTCTTCTTGAGGGCTCTTTGTCTATTTGATAGACTGGCTGTCTTGCACTGTTTTGCTTGCTTCTGAGGTTGAGCTCCTGTGGATGCTTTGCTCTTTAAAAAACAAGAAGAAGGTTCATCTTGCCTTTGCGACTGTCCTTCCGTGATTGCGTCCGTCTGGATCATAGAGCTTTTGACACCTACAACATCTTGTTCGAGAAGATTAGCCTTAGAGGAACAAAGAGAGTGTGTGGTGTCAGTTTCAGTGGGCATGCGATTCTCCAATTCTAATGTAATGCATTGATTATATACCACACTTGAAGAAGTTGACTTCTTAGGTTCAAGTTGACAGCATGGTCGTAAATCCAATCTTGTCCCAAGACAAGTGGCTCTGTGAGGTCCTCATCATGACACACTAGCATCCTGACTTTTATTGGAACATCTTGAAGGTAGATGGGAAGTTCCACCTCTCCTAAACAAGGGGTTTCCACGCCTCCTAAACCTATGAGGTAGGCTTCTATGGGCTCGATGTTCAATTGCAGGTCTTGGCAGTATGAAAGTCTAACTGCACTAGTTGCTGCTCCTGAGTCAATCAGTGCTCTCACAGTTCTTACACTCTTTCCTCGTCCTACCTCTATAGTCACAAAGGGTCGTCGATCAATTATTTGAGAAGTAGTTATGCCCGATTTTTGGCACATGTCCATGTGATATTTTGGAGCTTTTGTGTTGACATCTAGGCCTAGCCGCCGTAGCTTATTTCTTCTGATGCGCTCTCTAGCCTCTGCTTGTGCTTCTTCTCTAACCCTTAACTCCTCTTCTTTTCGCTTCTTAGCGGTATTGAGTCTCATGAGCATTTCCTCTGTAAGAGGTTCTTGATATAATTTGACTCGGCATCCACTAATATAGTTTGGTAGGATATCACCTTCTAAAGTGGCCAATTGCACTGCACCGCTAGTGGAGAGTCTATTAATGATCATGGGTCCATATCCTCGTTTCTCCAATTTGCGGGCATGTTGCTTTAGCGTATAAACCAGCACTAGATCTCCTTCCTTCAATCCTTTATCCTTTACATGGGCATCAAAGTATGCCTTTTGCCTTTTCTTTGCAGCATAAATGCCTGCTGCTGCCCGTAGCCTCGTCTCACCTAAGCGTTCTAGATCAAAGATCCTGGAAGACAACTCATGTCCATTCCACTCATGCTCTTGTGCTACTTTCAAGGCTGGGATTAGGAAGTCCAATGGTAGCACAGCATTCTATCCAAAGACCATCTGAAATGGGGTAGCATTGAGTACCGTTTTGTAGGCAACTCGGTATGCCCAAATAGCATGATGAAGTTGTTTGTCCCAATCAGAGCGTTTATTATTTACAAGTTTCGTCAACACGTTACATAGGATCTTATTCGTGCTCTCGGCTTGTCCGTTGGCTTGTGGGTGATAAGGTGCAGACTTCTTGTGTATCACCATGAATTCTTGAAGGAGATTTTCAATGACCTCATTCAAGAAGTGCGTACCTCTATCACTAACCAACTCTATTGGTAACCCATATCTAGTGAACACATTTTCGAATAAGAACTTAGCCGTCGTTTGAGCATCATTCTTTGTCGTGGCTTTTACTTCCACCCACTTTGTAAGGTAATCTGTGGCTACAATAATGTATTCTGCATGGGAGTTTCTAGCTGGGGGGTTAATAGGACCAACAAAGTCTATACCCCACTTTGAAAATGCACGTCCTCCCATCATTGGCCTTAAAGACATCTCGTCTTTTCTTATCGGATATTGGGCACGTTGGCATGTGTCACATTTCTTCACATAAGTATGTGCATCCATATGAAGAGTGGGCCACCAAAGTCCTGAGAATAAAATGGTCTTAATTACTCTGTCAGGCCCAAAGTGTCCACCTGCAGCACCGCTGTGTGCAGTTTCTAAGACTTTCAAATAGTCTGATTCATGAACGCACAGTCTTAGGTAACCATCCTTGCCTCTTCGATATAGGTTGTCTCCTACTAAGGCATAGTCTTGAGCCTCTTGCTCCATGCTCCGTTTTCTTGCAAGACTAGCCTGATTGGGTAATGTTCCCGATCTCATGAACTCAACCAATGGAGCACTCCAATCTGGGATTAATGACACGTGATAAAGAGTGGCATGCTCCACTGGGGGTCTCTTCTGGCACACTGGACAATTCTGGATCCACTCCTGTATTTCTTTGTCCATGCTAGGCCAATACACTCCTAAACGTTTTAAATTATGCAATGTTCGTTGTTTAGAGTAATGATTTCCTAGCAATCCCTCATGGGCTTGTTGCATCCAACTAGTATGTTCGTCGTCCTCAACACAACAAGCTAATACGCCCTCGGTATCTTGCTTGTACATACTTCCGGCCAATATTTGATACTTTTGTGATTTTACAATTTCTTCTTTGCTTGTTTTCACATTTTTATTTGCAGGTCCGAAGGTTAGGACTGGCACCAACTTATTTGCCCATTTAGGAACAACTTCTAAATTGAACAGATAAGCATCGGGCAATTCATCAGACACTCCTTGCGGTGGCTCTCCTGAAGTGATACGAGAAAGATGGTCTGCTCTAAGATGGGTTCTACCTTTCCTGACAACAACTTCAAAGTCATATTCCATTAGTAAGAGGAACCATCTTACTAAGCGGCCTGTATTGCAAGGTTTATTGACCAAATATAGTAAAGCTTGATGATCAGTGAAAAACTTGAACTTATTGGCCAATAGATAGTGTCTAAACTTCTTCACGGAATATACCATACCTAAGCCTTCCCTCTCCGTTGTGGTATAATTTCGTTCAGCTGCATTTAATTGCCTACTAGCATATGCTATTGGCAAATCTAGGTTTCCTTCACCTGTGGGTTGTGCTAGCACACATCCTATTGCATGATTGGAGGCATCTACATGGACATGAAAGGGTTTGCTCCAATCCGGAGTGGTCAGTATTGGTGCTGAGCACAAGCGTCTTTTTAGCTCGTTGAAGGAATTCTCGCATTCCTCGTTCCACTCGAAATTTGTTAACAACCCATAAAGAGGTTTAGCTATGATGGCATACATGTGGATAAACCTACGGTAATATCCACAATGGCCCATAAAGGCCTGTACCTCTTTAACATTTCTTGGTCTTGGCAACTCTGCTATCGCTCTTACCTTGTCCTCGTCTGTTGAAATTCCATTCTTAGAAACAATATGACCTAAGATTTTACCTTGTGGTACCATGAACACACACTTCTCTGGGTTCAGACAAACTCGATAATCTCTACACTTGTTGAAGATTTGTCTGAGCTCAGGGATGTGGTAACTTCTTTGTTGGGAATGAGCACATAAGTCATCCACATATACTTCTAAGCTCTTCCGCAAGAACTCTTTGAAGACATGACACATGAGCCTTTGGAATGTTGCAGGTGCATTGGTGAGCCCAAATGGCATCACACGAAATGCAAAGATTCCCCATTCTGTGGCAAAGGCCGTTTTGTGTTGATCTTCGGGGGCAATGGCTACTTGGTTGTAACCTGAAAATCCATCAAGGAAGCTATAAACTTCCTTGCCTGCAACACGCTCCAATAGATGTTCGGTGATTGGAAGTGGATAACTATCTCTGATCGTTGCGGCATTAACTTTTTTAAGGTTAATGCACACTCGCAATTTCCCATTCTTCTTGGGCACCACCACAATGGGGGACACCCATTCAGTGTGCTCAATCTCATAGATGAATCCAGCTTCAATCAGCCTGTCAATTTCCTCCTTTATTTTGGCTGCATAATTGTCATTATATGTGTAGGGCTTTTGTTTGGTGGGCTTGGCATCAGCGGTCATCGGAATCGTATGAGAGCAAATCTTTGGATCTACTCCTTTCAAGTCTCTATAGTGCCATGCGAACACATCCCTATATTCCCTTAATAGAGCTACAAGCTCTGCTTCTTCTTTTGCACTTAGGTCATCTCCTATGTACGTACATCGTTCTTCGTTCCCTTCAATGGTCACTACAATTTTTTTGGTCTTTTCTTTATTGTCATATGCTTCTCCTATAATGGCTTCTCTCTTAGGCATTCGTACCAAAATTTTTCGGTCTTCCACTTCATATTTCTTGAAATTTTCTGGTACTTCAAACAACGATTCTTCTTCTTCTTGTTTTACTGCTTTTCTTTTCTTTTTCTTTTGACCTCCTTCACTTCCTTCCTTTGAGTTTATCGTTTTAATACTTGTGAGGGGTTCTTCTTCTTTTTGGGTTAGCACTCCTATGTCTTCTAAGTAGTGTTCCTCTGAGTTAAAGTAAGTATCCATCACAATGGATTCTAGGTCATCGTCATTCTCTTCTTCTTCTATGAACTCACTAGGATCACACTCTTCCAACAGGGGCTGACACATGAACACTGAAATATCATAACCCTCCTCATCACAATGAGGTGTCCACTGTTCTTCATTGACTGCTATGTCCATGGTAGCTAAGATTTCTGCCCAACCATGAGGTTCAAATTCCTCATCTGGAAATATCATCGGTGTATAGGCTGGGTCTTTTATTGGTCTATCTCCTGAGGAAGTTCCTTCTTCTCTCGCTTTTAGGCGCTTTTCCTCTTCCTCTGCGACCTTGCACATCCACAAGTGAGTATCTTCATGCAGCCAGGATGGATCAGGTGAACTTCCAGAATGCACGGAGATAGAATCTTCTTTCGCTTTGTGTATAGGATTCCACTGTAGGGGTGGTACATCTCTGAAGGTGTAATCCTTCAGATTGACCTTAGTTGTGACCCCTAAGTGTTGTAAGTACAAGGAGTTGGTTCCCCAATCCTGTACTATTTGCAACTGTCGTAGGAAGGGTCTTCCTAGGATCATCTTGTAGACATTATTTTTCTCAAAGTCACATATAGCAAATGTATGTTCAAACTCTACACCACAAGTGGTTAGAGTTATCCCTTCGAGCAATCCTAAAGGTCTTTCAAAATGACCATCTGCCATTTGAAGCTTCATTCTAGTTGGTCTTAATGTGGGTTTGCCCCATCGCTTCCACAAGGAGGTGGTCGCAATAGCAACACCGGCACCCGAATCTACAATTGCTTTGGTTGTGTAACCTTGATAGGTGATCGGAAGATAAGTGTTACCTTCTTCACCTTCGCTCATGTCTCCTATCTTGTCGAGAGGTATCTCTGGAACTTTTTGCTTAGAGCCTACTTTTGGCATATTGGATTCAAGTTCTGGAACCTGATCCTTCACATGATTCTAGAGCTCAGGTTTTGCTTTGAGCAGCTCTTCCACAGTGAGATGACATTGAACCTTAGTGTTCTTCACAACATCAGTGTTTCTTGGAATCACCGAGTCTTCATTTCTTACCAATATTGTGGGAGCTCTGATCTGGAGAGATTCAGATTCCCATGGGCCTGTGTAATGAGGCAACTCTTGTAAAGAGTTAGATTCAAAATCTAATCTTTCATCTTCTTGTTGCTCAGCTTGGTCTCCATAGATAGACGGAATGTCTTGGGGAAATTGATCATGAAGATCATCAATCTCAGGAATAGGAGGGGAATTACCCTTCTCCTTGGCCCATTTCTCTTCCTGTATTTCCCGCAAGAACTCTTGAGAGTACTGTTGAATTGAAGGAGGCATTCCAGCATCCGTGGAATTAGGAACATAAGCTCCCATTGGTGGTGAGCTTCCTCTTTCAATAGTTGGTTGAGCCTGTGGAGGTAAAGAAATTTGTGGTTTATTTACCAACTGCTCTAATCTTTCTAGTAAGCCTTGGAAATGCAAATCCGGTTTGACAGAGTTTGTCTGATTGAACTTTTGACTAGTCTCAAGTATAGCTTGAGCTTGTTCTACCATTTTCATGCACATTTTCATCCGTTCAATCTCTAAATCTGCTCTAGGGTAACTCTTGTCTAGGTTTGCAGCTGTTGGCCCTTCTTGAAGACGAGCCTGGTAGGCCTTGAACATCATGTCCAAACCTTCTGGGGTTGGATCTGCAAGAACAGACCCTGGTTGTGGATTATTTACAATGGGTGTTGGGGTGGAATAAGGTGGAGTGGATGGAGCTTCGGCATGCGAGGGGCTTTGAGACGCGATGTCTTCTATTTTTTTTTTGGTATCCCTTAGGCTTTCTTCTAGCTCGGATAGCTTTTTGTTCCACCTGCGATTAGCCTTCTCTCTGGTATCCTTCCATGTTCTTGGTTTCCTCTTACTAGGCTCTCCTGCCTCACTTGACTCCGATTGCTCATATGGTTTTGCTTGTTGTGTAGCCTGTGCCCTAGTAACTGCCTGTACAGGAGCCACTTTACTACTACTTGAACTTGAATCTGCCACTAAGCCTACCACGTTGATGGGTGTGACCTTGGGTGCACTAGAGGGATTCCTGGGACACTCTCTAGGAAGATGTTCCTTGCCGCACTCAGGACAAAAGCCTTGTATTGTGATGTTTTGTCCTAGTCCCAGAGCTGGTTGGTGGGGACATTCACGAATGAAATGATCACCCTGACATCTAAAGCATGGTCCTCTAGGGGCTTGTGGTCTTAATTGTCTCAATTGGGGCCTAGGATTTGGATTCGTATACATGACATTGGAGTATTCTGGCTCCCAATTTTGTTCCATAGGTGGTGTCTCATATTGGCACTGAGAAATCTCACTTTGCTCAGGTGACTCTATATAGTAAGCATGTGGACTATCTTCTTGGACGTAGTCTGAACCATGAGCGTGAAAATCATTTTCTGGTATCAATGGGGTTAGTGGTACCAATGCTCTATTAGAGTTCTCCTCCGCCATCGTATATTTAACTGGGATCACATTGGCAGGAGCTGGCGGTTGGTTTCCTAGGACAGGTTGTGGCCTATATGGTGCTTGATATTGCTGCTGGTATTGCGGTTGATATTGTTGTGGCCTATAATATGGCTGTTGGTACTGATTCTGATACCTACCCTGTTGGTAAGGTTGCTGATAATTTTGTTTAACAGCCTGCGTGTTATAGGGACAATCTTGGGCCGTATGATTTGTGTATTTTCTCTCAATGGTGCAATACAGAGCATTAGGGTTTCCTTGGGGTTGAGTCGTCAATGGACAAACATTAGCCATGTGATCTCCTCCACACGTATAACATCGCTTCACTGAAGTGACCCTTGGCATTTGTCTATTTTGAACTCCTAGCTTTTTGGCCACTTGCTCAGCTATCTCATCTATCTCAGTGGAGGCTCTAGAGGTATGACTTGTAGAACTATCAGAATCCTTATAGAGTTTGGATAGTCCTAATTCCTCACCCAAGTTGTCTTCTATGTCAATGCACATCCGTATACACTCTTCTATGGATCTAGGCTCTTTCAAGTATACATATGACCTTAATTTTGTGCTCAATAGGCCATCTAAAAACAGTGCCACTTGTTTGGCTGATGTGGGTAATTCTAGTACAGGGCATCTTTCCAAGTACTGTCTAAACCTTCTTCCTGCAAGTCGCACTATTTCTTGGGGTGTCTGCTTGAAGCTGTGGATCAAGGATGATGTGTTATGTCTGATACCACTCTTGGAAAATTCTACAATGAATTCTTCTAGAAGCTGACCTATCTCTCTATAGTTGCGACTGTTTAGAGGTTGAAACCAAGCTAAGGCAGTACCCTTAAGAGTCAAACCAAATGCCTCGAACTGGGTGAACAAGTCTTCAACCTGTTCAGCTCTTAGCACTTGTTTGAACTCCGCCACATGATCATAAGGATCTCCAAATCCATCAAAGTAGTTCTTCATTGTCTTAACCACTTGAGAGGGTCTAAGGGTTCTTGAGTGTTCTCGTGGTCTAGGCAATGGGAAATCATGATCATCTCTTTGATGTCTATGAACTCTATGTCTCTCCCTTTCAAGTCTTTCTGTTCCATATCCTGATCTGTCTCTGCCTATAGTGTCTGCAAAGCTTACCTCCGGTCTCTCTCTAGTTCTTTCTCTCTGGGTTTCATGAGCCTTGGATGATCCGGCTCCTTGGAGGCCCTGGGAAACATTAGATCTTGGTGGAGGGAAAATTGATTCACCTTGCCAAGTGTAAGCATGTCTGTCATGATCTGATACCAAGAATAATTTCTGAGATGTGTGATCTAGGTAGACAGCTTTCCCTGGTGTCTCTGGGTCCTTGAATTCATAGATGGTGACTACTGGGCTGGGTTGATCCGGCCTAAATCTCCAAAAGGCTTCCTCCGTTTCTCTATTCACGAATAGTTCTATGCTTTTATTATCTTGAGGAATCCATTCTGGAGTGAGCACTCTGGTTAAGACTGACTTACCTCTAGGGGTCTTGGGTTCTCCTCCTAGGTCTCCTTGCTCTAGGTCTCCTATCTCATTCTCAGGAATGATATTTCCAAACTCATATGTCCTATCTGGTAAGTTGGTAACCACATACATGGTTCCTTCCTTATCAATGTAAGCACCCTCCTCGAACTTGACTACTGGGTGTTCAAGTCCAAAGGGTTGGTCAGGATTTTTGAGTTGAACCACTGATCGTCTTAGACCATCCTCATAGATGCGAGCACCTAATTGGTTGGTCCTGATATACTCCAATTGGGTCTTATAAGGACCTTCTGGTGTCTGTAAATAGGCAATGCCTGAGCTACGTGTGGGTCTTTCCATGCTAAAAGACATTTCCGAGTCACTGGTTTCTGAACTTCGTGTGTAAGGATAACCACTAAGCTGTTGAGCCCAAGACTTGGATGTATGGTTGACACTAGCCTCAGATGACCTAATGCTTTGTCTATCCTTGCCTAAGTGTCTGCCAGATCTCAGGTTCATAAGCCTTGGCTTCTAGTCCCAAAGTTCTCTTATATTGCTCAAAATCCTTTGGAACACCTTGGTTTCCCAATTTCCCTGAGGGTCAACTTCAAAATACCCTATCTAATAATCAAAATGTTGTATTCCCCACGAGCTTTCCAACAAAACCAAAATCACAGCAAACGGATTTCGTATGAGAAAGTTATGCCAGTTCAGGGTTTTGGGGGTTAAAACAGGGAAACAGGGTCTCTCAGAAAATGCTTCAAATCAGGCGATACATGACATTTGTAGGACACGATACTTGGTACTTGAGGAACTCGATACACGATACTTGGTATGTATCGCGATACTTGAAGTAGGTGATACACGATCTTCAACAAGTATCGTGAGCAAACTCCACGATACACGATCTTTGATAGGTATCGCGATCGCTGTATGGCGATACACGATACTTACCCTGTCACGATACACGATAGTTGAGAAATATCGCGATACTTGAAGTCCACGATACTCGGGCAAAACGATACTTGGCTCAAGACGATACTCGATATTTGGAAGAAAACGATACACGATTCCTGACTTAGGCGATATCCGATCTCTGATAAATATCGCGATCTTTGACAAACGATACCGATCTCCGACCGAAACGATACCGATCTTTCACCAAACGATCGCTGGACAAAACGATCTTTGACAAAACGATCGCTGGCAAACGATCGCTGACTCAAAACGATACTCGATACTTGCCAGGTATCACGATCGCTGAACCAAACGATACTCGATCGACGATCTTTGCGAAACGATCGCTGATGAAACGATCTTTGGCAAACGATCTCTCACAAACGATCGCTGAACAAAACGATCGCTGGCCAAGTATCGCGATCGGTATGAAACGATACACGATCGGAGGGAAATATCGCGATACTCGACCACAGGAGATTCACGATACTTGTCAGGTATCGCGATACTCGACCGCGGGAGCAAAACGATACTTGACCCTTTGCCAAGATTTTTGCAAGATTTTTTAAGTTTTGTTTTGATGCCCTTGTTTTCCTAGTCCTTCTCCCCTCTCCTCACTCTTTGTATCACCCCAAATCACTTCTTTTCACCTCTGTCAGTACCAAACGATACCTGACGCAGATCGTTTCCCTTTCCACACTTAGTTTACTGAGAAAGTATAGATTAAATGTGTGTTTTTTCACCTTGAGAGCCTCTCTAACTTCTTAGTCACTTCCCCTTGCTCTGTGTAACCCCAGTTTGCCCGATTTCTCACTCACGATCTCTGGCGCAGGTTCCGCGATACTCGACACTGCAGCTCACGATACTTGGTGCAGGTTCGTCTTGTCCGGGACTATTCACTCAGATTTTTTGTTATTTTAGGTACTACTTCTTCAGCGCCTCTGTTCTGCACCCTCTCTAAGCTTCTTGCTCACAACCACAAGTAAAAACAAGGTGAATGTACTCTAAAAAATGGAGAAAAACTGAGAAGATGAAGGTGGGTGGAGATGGTGATGATGGTGAAGATGAAGAAGAAGGAAAATTCAAAAACTGAACTGAAAATGACGATTTTTTTACCTTCCAACGTCGCTACTCTACGTCTTACCGTCACACGCTCGTCCTCCAAGCTCTCTCCCCGGCAACGGCGCCAAATTTGGTGTCACTCTAGCACAATGGTGAGTACCAACGTGAGGAGATACACCTCATAAATGTCAATCCGTGGAGACGTGAGGACCGGTATGAAGACCGCGAGCAAGTGATGGCACAAGTGCGTGAGTGAAAGCACACAAGCATGCACACACATACACACAAACGTGCACAAGGTAAGAGCAAAGAGTGGAACAATGGAAAGCTTCGATTACCAAAGAGCTCTCTTACAAAACTGAAATCTACAACAAGCCACCCTCAAAAATGAGCTCTCCAGCCCTTTTTATAGTTTTTGAGTGGTTTTGGCCCTGTCCAGACCTAGTGTCCGGCCTAGTTAAAAAATAGGTTCTAGGGCTTATTTGGGGGCTCAAACGGAGTCTAAAAATCATGAAAATTGGTAGGATGGTAGTTCTAATACTCCTCAAGCTCGAGGACTCCTCGGCTTGAACAAAATGGAGTTAAAAAAATGGAAAATGGTATTTACAATGGTTTTTAGTGATAAAAATCACTATTTTTGTAGGGATTTCTTCTGAAAATTTGACAGGTGCTTCTTGGAGCTCCCTACTTGCTCCTTCTTCTTGTGTGTCCACCTCCTTGATGCACTTCCATTCTTTGTCCTTGATCTTGAGCTTCAACAGGGTGGTAGAGTGTGGGTGGCCATCACCCGCATAATTGCCATACACGGCTTAGGTCAATTGAACCGACCTAACAAATATAAATGATTTCTGACTCCAACAAGGAATATTCCATGGAATATTCCCTTTATTGTTGCATCGGGGGCGCTGTCCTCGGACCCCCACTAGGGGGCCTGCTGGCCCCCTGGGAACCCCCAACGAGGGTGCCCGCTGGACCCCTTGGACCCTCTTGTCAGGGCTGCTCACCGCTGCCCTAGACCCCACAATTGGGGACCCCGATAACTCCCTTTCCTTACAATACCTTACATGGTCCAATATGACCTTCATCCAACATGCAAGTTGGGATTCCCATCAATTGGGTAATGCACGCTTGGCTTCTCCTCATAATGGGGGCCTTACAAAATGTGCATACAATCATGAGGGGTAGACATTGATCATATACTAACACAAAATTATGTGCATTGGCATGATAGTGCATGGAAGAAATACATATGCTTGTGCACAGAAAGGTTCACAAGGGCACAAAATGCATGAATGCTAAGCATGATTGAAGCTATGGATTGTTAGAATAATTTATATTGCATATATGCAAGCACATGCAATACTTTTCTTGTCGAAAGCTATGAAATTAGTTAAGTGACCATAGCTTTGAGTAGAGACTTTATTTCTATATGGAAGCAAGACATTTGGGAAAAGACCAAGCTAAGGTACTTGTGAAATCATGCTAACTAATTTTTTTAATATAAGTAATTCCTTCCCAAAATGATACTAATGTATCGAATACTTAAGTGCATGCCTTGTTTAACAATGAAGTGAACATAAGGAGGAAATACGTTTTGAACAGAATCCCTTCCCAAGTCAATGGTAAGGAAGAAATAAATACTTGAAGTATATGGCATACAAATACATCTAATGTCTTCAATGAGAGATGATTTCTGTGAAGTTTTTTCGGGTCTCATTCTTACATTACTTTAGAGAACCTAAAATTTTACTACTCTAAGTATAAGAGAAAAGAAATCCTAATATAGGTGGCACTCCAATATGGTTTTGGAAGTTTCATGATATAGAAATCTCATTTTGCTCCATCAAAAATAATGATGAAATTATAGTATGAGCAATTGAACTTATAAGTTCAATCAAAGATTTTCACTAGTAGAAATGGTGTAAATTACTCACATTATCATTAAACATTGGGAATGTCTTCCACTTAGAAGATATTTCAAGCTATTTTAAGGCTGCATTCATTCAAGAGACTATTATCTGAAGATGAAAATCAAGATAGGTTTTCTTTAGGACACTTAATAGTTCTTAATGGGGGAACTTAAAAATTATTAGGTACAGAAAAGAAAATGTACCCTTATGAACCTCCTAGAAATTCATGCTTTTGTGCTTTGATTAGCCTTGAAACCTAAAGACGCCTCTCCTAACACAAGTAAATATGAACTTGTAATTTTGGGAATATGAGAATTCATGAACATTCCCAAAGATCAAGAAGAATTTCATAAATGTGTTAGGATAGGTGGTGGTTGATACCCATAGAAGATGTTGTTGAATAACAAACCTACAAATCTTTTCTAGTATGTCATCTTATAAGGATACTTTCAAGGCTCAAACAAAGGTAAAACTACCCAAATATTAGCGTTTTGGAATAGCAATTGACTCCATACTTTTGAATGAAGCTATATACTTTATAGTTTTTTAGGAAAAAATCACTTCAAAGGGGGGAAGAAAGTACCATTGGTACAATTGATTCCATGTGGATAGAATGTCATGGTAGAAGAACATATTTAGGTCATAAGACATTAAGCAAACAAGGAGTTGTTGAGAAAGCAACTTCATGGCATGTTAAATCTGGTATTGGGGTCCATCAAGATCACAAAAAAATTTGAAAGGTGGTTGAAATCCACAAGGATGAATAAAGTATGCCAAAATCTAAAACTTTTATACACAAAAGTGAAAGATACGATAGAAGTTTGTACTCCAAGTATCTAGTTTGCAACCCTGACTAGCGGTACTTAAGTCTTTGGAATGTAAAAACTGTATTCACCTATCCTTAGAAGGATTTCAAGAGAGATCCAAAAGCATTGGTGGATGCTTAGACTTAATTATTAAAACGGATTCCTTCAAAGCCTTAGGGTAGCTATTTAAAAGTTTCAGATAAAGAAGAAGCCAAAACACAAGAATATTCTCTTGTCACTGCAAGTTAGTTGAATGAGAACTATCTAGATATTGAATATAATTCAAGGTACTTGGATTTTTTCCATGGACATTTATATTCACATTAATGTAGGAATGATGGTATGAGACATTAGACCTTGAGATGGTGGGCATATGTTAGTCTTGGGCTCATGAATTGAAGTGAGACTCAATCGCAGTGGGAATTGAAACTTCATAGATAAAAATGAAGTATATGGTGTCAAGAGGATGACTAGAAAACACTTCATGTAAAAGTTAACTAGAAATTTTGAAGATGATGAAGTTAAAAGCCCTTTCTAGGATCTTCATAAAGGTTTCTAGTAAGACTAGTATAGTCGCATTTAAGTCATGAGACTTCCAAGTAAGGATTTTATAGTTCTTTATCAAATATTCTACATAGATTTCTAAAGAGAAAGAACTTGGAAAGATCCTCTCAAGAAAGGTAAGTCTAGCTAAGTCAATCTAGGATCCACTTGTCGAGCCTTGGACTTGACTTTGAAAGAATATTCAAAGCTATTTCTAGACTAAGTTCAGTTGGATGAAATAGATATCCGAATGAAACATTATAGATGTTATGTATAGAACCCGTCCAATGAGTTTAAGAGAAATCATTCATCCATTGAGTATTGCTTCAAGATCAATGCATGAATAAAGATTTTGAGTAAAACTCTTGAAGAGAAAAGAGTTAGGAATTGTTTCTAGTTCTAATAGTTTCAAAGAAGTCAAGTCTTTCAATGGGTACCTTAGTGTAAATCATTTTGAAGTTGGTTGCCCAAAGAATCGATTGAAGCACTTCTTTCTTGCATTCTACCTTGGAGTCTAAAGCTCAATAGGATATGGTATTCCTATAATTGTGAAATGAGATTAGTAAATGTTGGTAAAGGAGTGATACATAGTCAAAAACATCTAAGATTGATCTTTTGTCAACTTCAACTTACAAAGACTTATCAAAGACTTGAATTAGTCAGAGATCCATCTGTTTTGCTAGGTCCATGCACAAGTAGTGCATAGAAATGGACCCACATAGCAAATTAGTTGGAGATTCATAGAATCCACTTACTTCATATGTTTGTGCTATGGAAGCTTTAGTTCACACATAGTGAAACATTGAATTGGGCCAGGGATGGTTTAATCCACCCTTATCAGTATTTCCAAACTTTGCAATTGACTTAGTGTTTCATGTGCAATGTTAGGTAATGTTAGAATGATTTGGGCATGGATTATCCCATACACACATTCCTCTCTTTTCAGATCAAGTTTGGGAGGGAGTCCCCATTTAATAAAGAGGCAGATTAAAGAGATGAAGACCATGATCGATGAGACTAATCATGGGGCATGAAAAAATACTCCACATTTTATATCAACAAACTTCAAATGAAAGTGCAACTATAAGCTCATGTAGTTACCCACAATATTATATAGAAAATTAGCTCCAATTTGCA
>CM035443.1:78866693-78911693 GCA_020310875.1 Ceratopteris richardii
AGTTTTTTGCACTCAAACCCACATAGATCTTCCTTTATTCCTCAAATTTGGCAAGAAAATGACACATGAAAAGGAGAAAAATGCTAGAAAAATTCTAAAAAATGCTTGAAAATTTCCAAAAAAAATCTTAAAATTTCCAAAAATTGTACCTTTGCAAAGTTTATGAAATGGCTACTAAATTTGCTAAAAAATCAAGAAACAAGCATGAAATGGATCAAGAAAACTACTCAAACTTAAGCCAAATGAAATGAGAAAGCTATGTACAACCTGGACAAATTTTGCAGGTTCCAGGTGATCCATAATTCTTTAGTTGGCTTGATGATATGCTTTGAGCCATGAGCTTGATATGTTGACTCGGAAAAACTCCTCCATAATCTTTAATTGTACTGCACTTCATTTGTTTTGTCTTTATTTTGGGCATGTTGATGACTTGATAGGGCCCCCTTAAATCCTTTCATAAAATATTATCTCCTTCATACTGCAACTTCTGTTTCCAAAGACTTGCAGGTACTCCTTCCACATCCTTGTAAAGCCCTGCACTCACTATCATAAAAAGTGACACAACAGATGATATCCATACCAGGATCCATAAAAAAGTGGCCATTGACATATGATTTGAAGTATCTTCAGCATTGTTGCACTTAAGGGCTCCTCTTTTCTCCTCTCTTCTATGGCCTTTAACTGAGACAGTCTCACTCGAGTCAGTAGCCTGAATGATATCCTTTGATTCTTCAAATGCTTCCTCTCTACTTGAGTTTCGAAAAATTCCATAGCAGGAAGATGGGTCTTCTGCATGGAGCCAAGCCAACATGTTTTCATCTTCATATAAATCTGCTCCTTCAAATAGGTTTGCTTCTGGGTTGTCCAACAATTCTTCTTCCATACAAATACCAATTATCTGCATCATGCTAGTATTTCTCTGATTGTCTGGTCCTTCTTCTAAAATTATCTGCTGCAACTCTTTTCCCTCTTGTTTTACCCACATTGTGTCCTTGCCCCAGTCATGCAGCACATTGGCATACCTTAACCAAGGTCTCCCAATTAACAGGGGGAAACTTCCTTCTACCTGTGGCAGCCTTAAAACAACAAAGTCCAAGTTAAATATGGTACCTTGTATCTTGACTGGGACTCCAGGGACCACTCCCATAGGCTTAACTATGCTTTGGTCTGCCATTGTTACAGTGAAGTTGGCAGGTCTTGAAGGGTATAGTCCAATCTTATGGTATATTCAGGCATCAAGTTAATGCTAGAACCACCATCCACAATAACTCCTTGAAACTCATGACCTTTAATAGAGACTGTTAGCCGAGGGCTCTTGTAATCTGTGAGGGGTGCTTCCCCTATATTTTTATCTTTATGCATGACAGCAGCCTTTGCCACTAAACTTGTTGTGGACATTTCATCAATTATCTACAAGAGTTCTAACCTGAACTTCCCATCCATCTTTATTAATTCAAAAATACTAACCTCCTTTTTCATGGACTTGAGTAGTCTGGAAGCTTCTGATTCCTTAAGAGCATGGGCTCCATTTGACTTATCAAACTCCTCATGAGCCCTGTTGAATGCGTGTCCAATGGCATCACTGGTACCTATGAAATTTTCTTTTTGCCTTGTGTCTGTACATGTGGTGGCTTTGTTTTCAGATGCACCTTTGTCTTTGTTCAAGCCATTAATCATTGATTCTTGACCTATGTCCACTTGAGCCTTCCCCTTCCTTCTTGTCTGCACTGTAAAAGATTCAATTTCTTCTAACTGCACCACCCAAGTAGATAGTGATGGCACATTGACTTGATCTACGATTTCTTCTTTGCACACAAAAATCGTTTGAATGTGGGGCCCAAATGAAGATGCTTGGTTCTTAGGACAACAATTAGTATAGTGGTCTCTGGCCTCTGGGAAGTTCCTGCAAGGAGGGGCATTTTCTGGGAGGGTGCACCTACTTTGATAGTGCCAACATTCTCCACATCTGAAACAAATAATTGGCCTCCTTGGCCCATTTCCAAAGTTATCCCTATGTCTAGGGTTATAAATGTTACCTTGATTGGGTGTAGCCGCCATCACATTTGCTGGTGGTAGGGGTCTTTCTTCTGTCCAATATGTTGTTGTAGGCATTCCTCTTGATTGGCATTCTTGGGCCTCATGGCCAACTTTCCAGCATATTTGGCAAGTCACACACATAGTACACCAAAGTCCACTCTTGATGCCACCACCTTTGAGTTCTTGCAACTCCTGTCGCAGCTGAGCCAATTCCTCTGCTTGGGCCTCCTCCTCCTTTTGGAGCTTTAATGCCTCAATCTCCCTCCTCAACTGAGTAACAGCATTCTCCTCCTCTTTGTGGGGCTTATTCTTTTTAAGCCCTCCAGCTGCTTCCTTTACCGGATTACTGGATCCTCCCTTTCTGTGGAATATGGTAGTTGAGAAGAAGTTGCTCCATACTGTTGCCTTATCTACTCCAGTCGTGTTGTTGTGTTTATGAATTCCTCTATGGAGGCTGTAGGCAACACTAGTTCCTTGATTTTGCATTGGGTGGCCACTGGAAGTGGCTTAGCTAACCATTTCTTAACAAAAAAATCATGTGGTGGGTCTGGTAATTTAACCATTAGTGCCTTGGCCCTAGTCACAAACTCTGGGAACTTTTCACTTGGACCCAATCTCAAGTTCTCTAATTCCTCTATGATGATCTCTGCAGTATTTCCATGCTGAAATTGATTTTTGAATGCATCCTTCATTAGTTCCCAAGTTGTAAAATGGTTCTCAGCAAACTGGTTGAACCATTTATATGCTAATCCTTCTAACGTGGCAGGGAAGAGTATCAAAAAGGCATCCTCCCTACCCATTAAGACTCTAGTTTTGCATAGTGCCAAAAACCTTCTAATATGCTCGTCAGGATCTTCCTGAGCTAGGCCTTTGAAAGAAGGAAACTTTATATTTAATCTTGATAGTAATGTTTCCAAGTCTACCTGACCAGCCATGCTCCTTACTGATGAAGTTGATGAAAGTGGACTAGATGATCTTCTAACAGCCTCTAGTGACTTTAGAATAAAATCAAAAATTTTAATTGGGGGGCCATACTTTCGCTTCTGCGTACACTGCCGCTTCACATACCTTCACATTTTCCTTTTAACTCTTCAAATGTGCACATAAGGGAGGGTTCACTTGAACCTTCCAAAACACTTTAAAAATACTTTGAACCGTAGGGAAATTAGAGAAATACCTCTGCAACCTGCAACCCACTTTCTCCAATTTACCCTTTGTGGACAATTAATTGTGCACTACCTGTGCACTTTGACACCTGCACTTTAGCACTTTGACTTTGCACCAATTGACTTTGACCTTGACCTTTTTACTTTGACTAGTTTGACTTTGACCTTTTCACTTTGACTATGGTTGACTTTGACCAATATGACTTTTATGGGCTCAACACAACTTTAGAAGACTATATAAGCTATTGAAAAATATTAAAATCATATAATTTGGGTTCCTACAATAGGGGAAACAATGAATACAACTAAGAGTAAGTGCATACATAGTGAGTGAAATGTCCTAGCCCAAACTTGGGATGGAAGCAAGTAGGGGCTTGCATAAGCTAAGGGCTTACGTGTTGGAATCCAACACTCTAAGGACACTCTAATGCACAAAGGAAACACACTGTACCAGACAAAAAGTTGTGATTCAAGCCTAATATATACAAAGCAAGTAGGTTTCCTAGATTTTAGGAGCCATTTCTCCTAAAACTACTTCTCCTAAATTAGAGTAATTTATGAGAATGATTTGGAAAGTAGTTGAATGGTACCTTTTGGTGAAATCTCGTGGCTTGAGGCCTTCATAATTTATAGGTTAGTTTTCCCACGAATTTGAATTTTTACTTTTAACGCTCCCCTTTAAGCTTCAATCTTCATCTTTATCCAAGGTCCTTCATGATGATGCATTGCTTGAACTTCATGAGCTTTTTTTTCATCAAAAGCATTTGTTAACATATCAACACCTTGGTCTTTTGTACCTATATAAATCACTTGAATCTCCTTTGTCCATAACGTTTCCTTTATGAAGTGGTGGTGTAATTCAATGTGCTTGGTTCTTACAAGAAAGGTGTATGGTACTCATCTTATCATAATAGAAAGGATATGTATCAACCTACAAATTCAACTCCATAAGTAACTTCTTAAGACACATAAGTTCACATGTGGCTTATGCAAGTTCTCTATACTCAACCTCTATAGATGATAAGGCTATTTTGGGTTTCCTCTTTGACATCCAAGATATGACTTTGCTTCCAAGCATCATTAGATAACCACTAGTGCTTCTTCTATCTTCTTTGGATCCAACCCAATGTGCATCAGAGTATTCCTTGACCTACAAGTCATCATTATATGTATAGCATAATCCTTCATTTATAGTATGCTTTAAATACCTAAGAATTCTCCTTGTTGCAAACAAGTGAGTAGTCCTTGGACCATGCATGAATTTTGACAAGAACCCTCTCTATAATCTTGTGATGGTTACATAATTGAGTAATCCAATGATAGAGCTATACAAAGTGTCATCTTCAAGAAGATTACCATCACTAGAACTCAACTTCAAATATACCTCCATTGGATTGGAGATTGGCTTGCAATTTCTCATGCCAAAATTTTGGAGTACATCTAGATCTTAAAATGTTTACCTAGCTTGAATTGATGTTTTTGATTCCCTTCATGTCATTAATTGTGATAATAATATCATCTACATACACACAAATATAGGTAGCTAGTTGATCTCTTTGTTTCATGAAGAGAGAGTGGTTTGCATCACTTTATTTGTATCCACACTTCATGAGATACTCTAGCAATCTATCATTCTAGGCCCTTCGTGAGCCTTTTCAACCTACAAACATGCGTACAAAACTTACTAACTAAAAATCCTTTGTGGTTGCTCCATATAAACTTATTCCTCCAAGTCTCATTGAGGAATGAGTTCTTGATGTCCAATTGGTATAATTTCCTGTATTTGATTTTTGTCATAGCTATTAAGGTTCTAATCGTGCTCATTTTAGCCACGGAGTAGAAGTTCCCCCAAAATCCACTCCATATGTTTGTGCAAAGCCTTTTGCCACGATCCTTGCTTTGTACCTAGAGATAGTCCCATCCGCTTTCCTCTTTACCTTGTAGACCCACTTTCTTCCTATCACTTCCAAGCCTTACTTCTTGGGCATAAGAATCCAAGTTTTGTTTTGTTCAAGAGCTTCAATCTCTATCTTCATAACTTCCTTCCATTCTGTGTACTTGTTTGCTTCTTCAAAACATGTAGGTTCATGATCCTCTACAATTTTATTCATATAATCATAATGAGTTTCCAAAAATGAATCATGTGTGAACCTATCTACTGGATACCTTCCTTGAGGACTCCCTCTTTTCACCTTTTGGAGGTATGAACCTTCTATTCCTTGGCTTATGCTTTGGTACATGTGAAGATTCTCCTTCATCTCCCACTTCAACTCCATCTTTATCTAGCTCCATAAGCTTTGCTTTCACTTTTGTTGAATGAGTTGATGCCGAATTTCTTCCTGCTCCTCCTTTCCAACGTGATGAATTCTTATCTTCATCCTCTGAACTTGTGCTTTGATGACCACTTAGTTTAATACATGTTTGACTTTGACCTTCTTCAATCTTCATCTCGCTCCATAAGCTTTGCTTTCACTTTTGTTGAATGACTTGATGCTGAATTTCTTCTTGCTCCTCCTTTCCAAGGTGATGAATTCTGATCTTCATCCTCTGAACTTGTGCTTTTATGACCACTTAGTTCAATACTTGTTTGACTTTGAGCTTCTTCATTCCTAGTTCCATCATCTTCTATTCCTTGGCTTATGATTTGGTACATGTGAAGATCCTCCTTCATCTCCCACTTCAACTCCATCTTCATCTAGCTCCATAAGCTTTGCTTTCACTCTTGTTGAGTCACTTGATTATGAATTTCTTCTTGCTTCTCCTCTCCGAGGTGATGAATTTTGACCTTCATCCTCTAAACTTGTGCTTTGATGACCACTTAGTTCAATACTTGTTTGACTCTGAGTTTCTTCATTCCTAACTCCGTCATCTTCTATCCATTGGCTTATGGTTTGGTACATGTGAAGATTCTCCTTCATCTCCCACTTCAACTCCATCTTCATCTAGCTCCATAAGCTTTGCTTTCACTTTTGTTGAATGATTTGATGTTGAATTTCTTCTTGCTCCTCCTTTCCAAGGTGATTAATTCTAATCTTCATCCTCTCAACTTGTGCTTTGATGACCACTTCATTCAATACTTGTTTGACTTTGAGCTTCTTCATTCCTAGTTCCATCATCTTCTATTCCTTGGCTTATGATTTGGTACATGTAAAGATCCTCCTTCATCTCCCACTTCAACTCCATCATCATCTAGCTCCATAAGCTTTGCTCTCACTTTTGTTTAATGACTTGATGCTGAATTTCTTCTTGCTCCTCCTTTCCAAGGTGATGAATAAGTTGACCTTCATCCTCTAAAATTGTGCTTTGATGACCACTTAGTTCAATACTTGTTTCACTTTGAGTTTCTTCAGTCCTAACTCCATCATCTTCTATCCCTTGGCTTATGGTTTGGTACATGTGAAGATTCTCCTTCATCTCCCACTTCAACTCCATCTTCATCTAGCTCCATAAGCTTTGCTTTCACTTTTGTTGAATGACTTGATGTTGAATTTCTTCTTGCTCCTCCTTTCCAAGGTGATTAATTATAATCTTCATCCTTTGAACTTGTTCTTTGATGACCACTTAGTTCAATACTTGTTTGAGTTTGAGCTTCTTCACTCCTAGCTCCGTCATCTTATATTCCTTGGCTTATGCTTTGATACATGTGAAGATTCTCCTTCATCTCCCACTTCATCTCACATATGTATCAACTCATCTAATGTGGATTGATATGCTTACGAAGCATATGGGAGCATATAAGTTCATCCTCTGCAAGAAACATCTTGGAATCATTGAAATCAAGTAACATCTGTGTCACATTCCAGTACTCTAGTTACAATGGAGTGTTGAAGTGGCTTAACTATGATTACGTGGATGTGCCACGTATGAACCATGTGGCCAAATGCCAGGTCTTGGAAATGATGGTTTAACAGCCGCAACTCATGCATGTGTCGCATGATGTAACGATTCGCATGTATGTAACTGCTATATTGAATCATTAATACATACAGAAGTTGTTGCGTGTATCTCTACGTCATCTATGGGCCTGTGTAGGACCCTTCTTTTCTACATCCACGAACCACAAAGATATAGGGACTCTACACTTAATCTTTGGTGCTACGACTGGAGTAATGGGCATGCATTTATGAAACAATTTGCCTAATTAGCTTGTTACTAAGTAGCTATTACGAAGTAACTAGTTCTTGGTTACTTGTTCGTAATTAGCTATTACTAATTAGCTTGTTACTAATTAGCTATTACTAAGTAGCTTATTGTTCAATAGTTGTTAGTAGTTAGCTATTACTAACTAGCTTGTTACTAATTCACGATTATTAATTAGCTATTACTGATTAGCTATTATTGATTAGCTATTATGAATTAGCCATTACAAATTAGCTATTATGAATTAGCTATTACTAATTAGCTATTACTAATTAGCTATTATTGATTAGCTATTACTAATTAGCTACTATTGATTAACTATTACTAATTAGCTATTACTGAGTAGCTATTATTGATTAGCTATTATGAATTAGCTATTACAAATTATCTATTACGAATTAGCTATTATGAATTAGCTATTAATAAGTAGCTATTACTAATTAGCTATTACTGATTAGCTATTATTGATCAGTTATTAATAAGTAGCTATTACTGATTAAGTATTATTGATTAGCTATTAACGATTAGCTATTAGGAATTAGCTATTACGAATTAGCTATGACAAATTAGCTATTACTAATCAGCTATGATGAATTACTTATTACTAATCAGCTATGATGAATTAGTTATTAAAAATTAGCTATGATAAATTAGCTATTACTAGTTAGCTATTATTGATTAGCTTGTTACTAATTAGCTATTACTGATGAGCTATTACTGATTAGCTATTATTGATTAGCTGTTATTGATTAGCTATTACAAATTAGCTATTACGAATTAGTTATTATGAATTAGTTATTACTAATTAGCTATCACTAATTATCTTGTTATTAATTAGCTATTATTGATTAGGTATTACTGATTAGCTATTATTGATTAGCTATTAGGAACTAGATATTACGAATTAGCTATTACAAGTTAGCTATTACTAATTAGCTATTACTAATTAGCTATTACTAATTAGGTATTATTAATTCGCTGTTATGAATTAGAAATTACTAATTAGCTTGTTACTAAGTAGCTATTAGGAATTAACTAGTTCTCGGTTAGTGTTGGAGAAACACTCACTAATTGGACATATATTTCAAGGTCAAAGCTTTAGAAGAAAATCGCATGCCTATGTGAAGGGACAAATTCACAAGTGTATTATATTTCTAAAATTAGTTTACTTTAGTTCTAGAAGTTTTTTAAAATCACGAGAATGAAAAAATCTATATAAGTTAGTTTGTATCAACTGACGCGATGAGAGAAGAAGTGGAAGAGAGTGAGAGAATGTCAGTAGGAGTTCATTTTGTATGACTGAGTATAGTCCGGCTTCTTTGAGTGAGAAAGCACCTGTAAGCTTCTGAGTTCTCATAGCTATGACACTAGTTAAAATTCTGTGTATAAGTCTTCTTCTTCCATCTCCAGTATTTGTCTTCTGTGTAATGATTTGAAGAATTGAAGTTTTTCAAGCAAGTCGATGCCTACCATCGAATGTATGATGAAAGGTTGTGTTTTATGTGGGAAGTCGATGTCTAGCATCGAATCTTAGCTGATAAGTCCTTGTCTTCATATCTGACTTTTATCTACTGCTAAATCTTCTTGAAAAGATGAAGTTTGTGGAGCAACTCGATGCCTAGCATCGAGTTTCAGCATAAAGTCGATGCCTGGCATCGACTTCTAACATAAAAGTGATCTTGTTCATATCTGTGTTCAAGGGGGTAATTGTGGCACTAAAAAAGTGGCTAAAAAAGCTCAAAGTTGATGTCTGGCATGCAACTTTTGGTTGCAAGCCGATGCTAGGCATCGAATTCCATATTTACATAGGTGTTTTTTACTAAAAGAGGCATAATTTCCATTTTTGGAAGTCATACAAGGTCATCTTGTGAAGGCTATATCTTGAGTTCTAGAGATCCCTTTCTTGCATATCATAGCTTGTTGGAAAGATCTACACTTCTATTTTCATCCACCAAAAGATCTTGGAGAAATAATATTTGTGCTAAGAGAAATTAGCAAAATATTAAAGGTATGTCATTTTAGTGACTGAAAAAATATGGAGAAGTAAAGTTCTTCGTTTTGGCTATCATTTCTCAAAGTTTTGAGTGACAATGAGTTAATGGTGACCATAGAGGTTGTCTAGAGTCACATTAATTCATCTCTTGTGATGTTTCACACATCAACAAGTGGTATCAGAGCAGAAAGGTCCTAAAGAGTAGAAGGCGGCAAAGGTACGAGAAGTTTTTCATTAAAGTTTGAAAGGTGAAGCATTTGAAGACACAAGGCATCAAAAGGTTACTTCAAAAGTATCTTCATACACAAAGAACTCCAAAAGGTATTATCCTTTATCCTTTAAGCTCACAGGTTGACGCAGAAGGAAAGGAGTATGGCAGATCATATCTCCATTGACAAACTGGATAGAGATAATTATCCCACATGGGTAATGAGAATGGAAGCCTTACTTATGAGTAAGGTGTTGGCAGCAGTCAGGGAACAGAAGGAGCTACAAGACGAAGAGAGTCAGAGCGAAGGGACAGCACAAGCAGACACGGCAGTCAAAGAAGATCTGGCAAATAGGCCAATAATTTTCCTCATGAAGAAGCAAGTATGAGCATTCACGCAAATCTAGCACTTAGGCAACCTTTTAACTTTTCAAAAACCTTTACACCGATTAAAAGTGATTTTCATCACTTAACACCATTGTAAATACCATTTCATATTTTTGTAGCTCCATTTTGTGCAAGCCAAGGAGTCCTTGAGCTTGAGGAGCATTAGAATTATCTACCTGCCAATTTTCGTAATTTTTGGATCTCGTTTGAGCCCTCAAATAAGCCCTGGAACCTAATTTTTAACTAGGCTGGACACTAGGTCTGAACAGGGCCAAAGCTAGTCAAAAACTATAAAAGGAGCTAGAGAGCTCATTTTTGGGGTTGGATTGTAATTGAAACAAACTTGTAAGAGCATTTTGAAAGTAATCAAAAGAACTCCATTGATTCTCCCTCTTTGTCTTACTGTGTGTGCGCGTGTGTGTGTATGTGTGTGCATGCTAGTGTGCTTCTCACTCACACACTTGTGCCACCACTTGCTCGAGGTCTTCATACCATCCTCACGTCTTCCCGGATTGACATTAAAGGAGGTGCTACTCATCATTGAGCTACACCAAATTTTGGCGCCGTTGCCGGGGACCGAGCTTTGAGGACGAGCGTGTGATGGTAAGACGTAGAGTTGACGCGTTGGAGTTGTAGGTAATTTCTTTATTTTTCCTATTTTTCTCTTTCTTACCTCACCACCATCATCACCATCATCATCATCACCATCTTCCACCTCCATCTCCATCATCGCGGAAATTTCAGTTTTTTGACTATATCCCCATCTCCACCTCATTTCCCTCATTTCACTTGTGAGAGAGAGCGAGAGAGCGAAATTGCGTGTACTGTTTTTGCATGTTTCTTGAGCTATCTTGCAGGTACAGGTCACATCATCGTCCCCAGCACTCTGCGCAGGTACGGATTTCGAAGTAACTGTCTGTGTGTCGCCAACCTCTGTCAATCGCGACCGACAAAAAAAACGCTCAAATCATCAAACAAAGTGCAAAACCATGATCTACAGGCCTAGAGCTTCCCAAAAATGTGCTTAGAATTTTGAAACTCCTCAGATTTCTGTCAATCGCGATCGCTCTGTCAATCGCGATCGACAAACCACGACGGACAGATCTGTCAATCGCGATCGACACGTCAATCGCGATCGACAGCCCACGACGGCTCTGTCAATCGCGACCGACAGAGTCAACGACCGATTGACCACGACCGACTGACCATACGCGTGACACGTGTCAATCGCGATCGAGTCATCAATCGCGATCGACTCATCAATCGCGACCGACACAGTCAACGACTGTTTGACCACGATCGACAGACCCTCGCGACCGACCTGTCAATTGCGATCGACCCATCAATCGCGACCGACAGAGTCAACGACCCTTTGACCACGACTGATTGACTTTTCGTAACCCCTGTCAATCGCGACTGACCAGTCAATCGCGACTGACAGCCACGACGGACCTGTCAATCGCGATCGACACGTCGATCGCGATTGACCTGTCAATCGTGACCGACAGACTTTGCAAACACGTTAGAAGGGCAATTTAGGTCAAATTTTTAAGGTAAAAATAGTGGTTTACATTTTGGCCAAGTGTGGGACAAACACAAGGGTGTAGCATTGCATTACGAGGACACGACCCAAGTAACTCTGGAATTCCTGTTTGCCTGATAACGTAGCTCAATCCTGTTTTAGCCCCAAACCCTGAACCGGCATAACTTTCTCATACGAAATCCGTTTGCCGTGATTTTTGTTTTGTTGGAAATCCGTTTGCCGTGATTTTTGTTTTGTTGGAAAGATCAGGAATATTTGCTAGGGTATTTTGAAGTTGACCATACCCAGGGGGAACAAAAATTCAGGGATCTCTAGAGTTGTGTCCAAAAGGTCATAGTGTAAATTGGTGAAGTGTTGCATGAATGAAAGTGATTGGTTCTGTCTTTTGAATTTAAGTCTTGAGCTAACAGTGGGCCTTTTACAGGTCCTTTGAGAGAAGCAAAAGGTACGCAAGGCAAGAGTAAGTGCAAGCTTGGGAACGCGCGTCCTGGGCACATCTGGGCAACACCACAAGGAAAGGAACTCAAGGTTGGAAAACCCGCAACACTCTCTGTCAATTCTTAGTTTAGGCTAAGTGCGGATAGTGTTAGAAGTAATTCCAGGGAATGACAGGCACGAGCTAGGTCAAAGACTATCTAAGAAAATCAAGTGCAAGTTAAGAGATAACCTGTGTGTGTGCGAACGTCAATCTTAAAAGGGAAAGAACCTAACGTGAAACGACCAAACTAAAGTGCAAAACTGAACTCAAGTATTCCTGACGACGTGATATCAGACAAGAGTATAAACACGATAATCAACATAAAAAGAACTAAGTGACAGATACAAAAGGACTCAGAAACGTGGTTGTACCTGGGAAAACATTGGGTTAATCAGTTAGGCATATGAACCTTAGATCAGGACGACACCTAGCAAGAGAGAGACAAAGCCTTAGGTCTTCCGAGGCTAGCGTCAATCACACTGTAAGGTCTTGGGCCCAGCAGTTGAGCCACCACTCGTACTACCCTAGCTCGGAGACCAGTGAGTCAGAGATGTCTCAAGGCATGGACAGACCTACAGGTAGTTCAGGTGTGCCATACTTGTACAGGGTAGAAGGCCCTTACAAAACGCAATTGGAATACCTTAGGACCAACCGATTAGGTGCTAGCATCTATGAGGACGGCCTAGGACGATCCGTGGTACAGATCAAGAATCCTGATCAATCCATAGGACTAGAGCACCCAGCCGTCAAGTTTGAAAATGGTGCATACCTGGACAAAGAAGGAACCATATACGTAGTCACCAGTCACCCAGACAGGACAGATGAATTTGGGAATGTAATCTCAGAAGCAGACTTAGGGGACTTAGAGCAGGGAAACATGGGTGCGGAACCTAGAACCCCCCGAGGTAAATCAGTTCTCACAAGGATTATCACGCCTGAGTGGGTGCCCCAAGACAACAAGTGCATAGAATTGCTTCTCAATCGAGAAACTGACGAAGCCTTTTGGAGGTATAAATCTAATCAGCCAACTGATATAGGAACAATCATGATCTACGAGTTTAAGGATCCTGATAGCCCAGGCAGAGTGACCTACCTAGATCACGCTTTAGAATGGATCTTTGTGGTTACGGAAAATGATAGGCATGCTTACACTTGGAAGGGTGAATTCATTTTCCCCCAACCAAGATCGAATGTATCCTATGGTCACCCTGGAGCTGGAACATCCCAAGCTCATGGAACTCAAAGAGACAGAAGTAGAGATAGACCAGAAGTAAGCTTCGCCAACCTTGTGGGCAGAGAAAGAACGAGGACGGAGACGAATAGGGTAGAACCTGAGGTGCTTAGAGCTCACAGGAACCAAAGAAATGTGGATGGATTCCCTCTGCCGAGACCTAGAGAGCACACAAGAACTTTGAGACCGACCCAGCTAGTTAAGTCCATGAAGAATTACTTTGATGGCACAGGAGATCCCTATGATCATGTGGCGGAGTTCAAGCAAGTCTTGAGAGCTGAACAAGTGGAGGATCTATTCATGCAGTACAATGCCTTCGGTCTAACCCTTAGGAACACAGCCCTGACATGGTTTCAGCCATTGGATGAGCACCAGTTCAGGAGCATAGACCAACTCCTAGAAGCATTTATTACTGAATTCTCCAAGAGTGGCATAAGACACAATACCTCCTCACTGATTCACAGCTTCAAGCAAACCCCTCAAGAGACTGTGAGACTTGCAGGAAGAAGATTTAGGCAATACCTTGAAAGATGTCCTGTTTCGGAGCTACCCACATCTGCCAAACAAGTAGCTTTATTCCTTGATGGATTGCTGAGTACGAAATTGAGATCCTATGTGTATCTGAAAGACCCTAGGACTATAGAAGAGTGTGTACGCATGTGCATTGACATTGAAGATAACCTAGGGGAAGAACTAGAGCTTTCCAAAATCTACAAAGATTCAGATAGTGCATCTAGTCACTCTTCCACGCAATCCACATCAATTGAGGAACTCGCAGAGAAAGTAGCTCAGAAATTAGGGGTAACTAGTAAACAAATCCCCAGGTTTGCCCCTGTGAAAAGGTGCTACACTTGTGGTGGTGACCACATGGCGAATGTCTGCCCCATTACGGCTCAGTCCCAAGTAAATCCTAGTAGCCAGTACTGCACCATAGAACGGAGATATACCAATCACACCGCACAAGATTGCCCTTACAACAAGCAGGCAGTTAGGCAACCCCACCCTCAGCCATACCCTCAGCAGGGAAGATACCAGAACCCGTACCCTCCACAACCATATGGCAGGCCACAACAAAATTACCAACCACAATACCAAAACCAACAAAGGCCTCAGCCTGTGCTAGCACAACAACCCCCAGCCCCAGCTAATGTGATTCCGGTAAAGTATACTGTTGCAGAAGAGAACCTGAATAGAGCTATAGTCCCTATAACATCCTTGCTTTCTGAGAGTGACCCCGGTGACCATAGCTTCGATTCTACACATGTCGATAGTCCCCAGGCGTACTACATGCAGTCTCCAGAACATGGTGAGTCCTATTACAGCGAAGAGCCAAATGAACCTAGTTGGGAGTCAAATTACACAAACATCATGTATGCAAACCCCAACCCTAGGCCTCAACCTAGGCAAGTAAGACCTCCATTCCCGAGAGGACCATGTTACAGATGCCAAGGAGATCACCTCATTCGTGATTGCCCCTTACATCCACCTACACAACCCCAGTCACTGACGATCCAAGGCTTTTGCCAAGATTGTGGAAAAGAGCATCTCTTACGAGATTGCCCTAAGAACCCTAATAATATGCCAAAAATCACTCCTATCAACGTTATTGGGTTAGTGGTAGATTCCACAGGAAGTGTCACTTCCACTGCTCCCGTACAGGTAGTCACTAGAGCTCAAGCATTGCAGCAGAATCAAGGGGTAAACCAGGATAAGAACTCAGAGGCTAGTGAAACTGAGAGCGTAACAAAGAAAAGGACTAGAGCGTGGAAAGATAGTCGGGAAAGAATGAAAAGACAATGGGCTAAAAAGATGAGTGAACTTGAGGAAAGCATAAGAGAAACCAAAGCTAGGATAACTGAAATCACCTCTCAAACCCCCTCTCACACTATCCCATCACCACCACTCCCATCGCCATCCGACCCGCCACCTTCCAACCCATGTCATACGATTCCACCACCCCCTAGAGTAGGATCAGTATTAGCTGATCCCATTCCGGAAGACATAGACATGATGCTTAAAGCATATCAGGCCAGAATTCAAGAAGGGCCAAATGTCACAGATCATGACAAGTGTTACCCTAGAGCTGACCTAGAGATAGAACGAACCAAGCTTTGCGCGAAAATGGTTGCATTGGCTCAGACTATGTTTGAAGCCAGTCGCCTTTTCAATTACTCGGGCTCAGCCAGGACGCAATTACACTTGGATGGACTTCTAGAGAAATTAGAGGGAATAATCGCTAGATCTGCCAAGGAAGAAAAAAATCAAGGAAGGGAGAATGTAAGTAAAATCATGACCCATTCCCCACCGGAAGCTTATGTGCCAAATTCCATGGAACCAGACAATTCCCCCTCCCTAGAACGAATAGAGAGGTTAGTGGCACAATCAGAAAAGGAACCTGCCCCTCAAAGAAAGGAAAGGGCAAGAGAACGGATAAGCAAGCCTCTTCAGGAAGCCCATGTGCCTCCTCAAGAAGCTTATCTTCCCCCCCAAAAGGCACAAAAGCCTCCCTCGAAAGCTTGTGTACCTCCACAGGTTGCCTACACTCCTTCTCAGGGAGCGTATGAGCCTGTTCGGAAAAGTAATAGAATAAGTAACCCTCCCCAGGAAGCTTGTGCTCCAGCCATCTATGAGAACAAGGAGAGAGCCAACGATAGGATAAGCCCTCCTTCCCAGGTTGCTTATGCGCCTAATTCTACGGAGCCAGACACTTCTTCTTCTATGAATCGGTTTGCACCAGACTTCCTACGAGAGATTCAAGAAGACAAATGGGATAACGAAAGTGAAGTCGCCCCTCCCTTTGAACTTGTGGATGATGCACACAACCAATTCCCACAAGACATCCCATCTATTTACGGGGAGCATGAGAGTACTCAATCTCACGAGAGATTGGACTTTGAATCTAATTCCATACAAGAGTTACCCCACTTTACAGGACCATGGGAAGCAAAGTCCACCTGTATGAGAGCACCTACAGTCATGGTAAGAAACGAAGACTCAGTCATACCTAGGAACACAGAGGTAGTGAAGAACACTAACGTGCAGTGTAATCTCAAGTTAGAAGAGCTACTCAAGGTTAGACCTGAATTATGGAAACATGTAGCCAAACAAGTACCAGAGATAGCAAAACCTCGTTCCCAGGTAGGATCCCATAGGACAGTGCCAGAAATTCCCTTGGATAAGATAGGAGATATGTGTGAAGGGGAAGAAGGGAACACCTATCTTCCCATCACTTACCAGGACTACACCACCAAGGCAATTTTGGACTCAGGTGCTGGAGTTGCAATTGCCACTACTTCCCTTTGGAAGCGTTGGGGCAAGCCAGCACTCAGGCCAACGAGAATGAAATTGCAGATGGCCGATGGTCACATAGAGAGACCTCTAGGATTGTTAGAAGGAATAACTCTCACCACTTGTGGTGTCGAGTTTGAGCATACATTTGCCATATGTGACTTTAGCAAAAATCATGCCTATGAGATGATTTTGGGAAGACCCTTCATGCGACAATTGCAAGTGGTCCAGGATTGGGGAACCAATTCGTTGTACCTGCAACACTTAGGTGTTACAACCAAAGTAAATCTAAAGATTACTCTCATAGAGATGTCCCTCCTATCCAGTGGAATCCCATCCATAGAGCCAAAGATGATACAGAATCAGTGCATTCCATAGGGTCAGGATCCTCATGGATGCATGAAGACACTCACTTATGGATGTGCAAGGTAGCAGTAGAAGAAGAGAAGAGAGAGAAAGCCAGAGAGGTAGGTGCAGAAGAAACCCATAGACCAATCCAAGACCCAGCCTATGCACCTGTAGTCTTTCTTGACGAGGAATTTGAACCCCATGGCTGGGCAGAAATCTTAGCAACAATGGACGTAGCCATCAATGAAGAACAATGGACACCTCACTGTGATGAGGATGGCTATGACATTTCAGTCTTCTCCATAGAGCCAATCATGGGAGAGGCAGTTCTAGAAGAATGCGAACCTAGCCCTGATGCATTTGAGGATGCAAGTGACTCCGATCTAGAGTCAATCATTATGGACCCACCATTTGCATCAGATGAAGAATACTTCCATGAAGTAGAATTTCAACCCCAGAGGCATGGAGAGGTTACAAATGATGTAAGATTAGCAACACATATGACCCCGAAGGAAGAAGGAAAGAAACGAAAGAAGAAAGAAGTCTCACCAGAGGAGGAAGAATCTTTGTTTGAGGTCCCAGAAAATTTTAAGAAGTATGAGATAGACGACAGGCGAGTCATGATAAGAATGCCTAAACGAGAGGCACAATCAGGAGAGGCCTATGATAACAAAGAAACCACCAAGAAGATTGTAGTGGCCCTAGAAGAAGGAGAGGAGAGATGCACATACATAGGCCATGACCTAACAGAAGAAGAAGAGCATGCATTAATCGCCTTGCTAAGAGAATACAGAGATGTATTCGCTTGGAGTTACAAGGATTTGAAAGGTGTTGACCCCGACATATGCTCACACACCATCCCCATGACCTCAGATGCTAAACCCTCTAAGCAAAAACCCTACACATATAACAATAATTACGTTGCTAAGATCAAAGAAGAGATAGATAGACTGGTCGAAGCTGGGTTTATCTACGAAATTGAGCACACTGAATGGGTATCCCCCATCGTAGTGGTGCCCAAGAAGAATGGCAAGCTGCGTGTGTGTATTAACTTGAAAAAGGTTAATGCAGCCACGATTCGAGATAACTATCCGCTTCCCATCACAGAACATCTCTTAGAAAGAGTGGCAGGCAAGGAAGTGTACAGCTTCCTTGATGGGTTTTCGGGTTACAATCAAGTAGCCATAGCTCCAGAGGATCAGCATAAGACAGCCTTTGCCACAGAATGGGGCATTTTTGCTTTTAGAGTAATGCCATTTGGGCTTACCAATGCACCAGCAACCTTCCAGAGGCTGATGTGCCATGTATTTAAGGAGTTCCTGAGGAAGAATTTAGAAGTCTATGTTGATGATCTTTGTGCCCATTCCAACATTAGGCAAACCCATATTCCTGAACTCAGACAAATCTTTGACAAATGTAGAGAATATCAAGTCTGCCTGAACCCAGAAAAGTGTGTTTTCATGGTCAGGCAAGGCAAGATTCTAGGACACATAGTGTCAAAGAATGGCATATCCACTGACGAAGAGAAAGTGCGAGCTATAGCAGAACTACCTAGGCCAAAGAATGTCAAGGAAGTACAAGCTTTCATGGGGCATTGTGGTTATTACCGACGATTTATACACATGTATGCTGTCATTGCAAAGCCCATGTACGGACTTCTGACAAACTTTGAGTGGACGGATGATTGTGAGAATTCCTTCCAGGAGCTTAAACGAAGATTATGTTCAGCACCAATCTTGACCACACCAGATTGGAATAAGCCATTCCATGTTCACGTGGATGCATCCAATTATGCCATTGGATGTGTGCTTGCACAACCTATTGGTGAAGGTAATATGGATCTTCCAATTTCCTATGCCAGTAGACAGTTGAATGCGGCTGAACGAAATTACACCACTACGGAGAGAGAAGGTTTAGGCATGGTATATGCAGTTAAGAAATTTAGACACTATTTGCTTGCAAATAAGTTTAAATTTTTTACTGATCATCAAGCATTGTTATATCTCATAAACAAGCCTTGCAATATAGGAAGATTAGTGAGATGGTTTCTCTTGCTAATGGAATATGATTTTGAGGTTGTGGTAAGAAAAGGGAGGACTCACTTGAGAGCAGATCACCTCTCTAGGCTCACATCGGGAGAAGCCCCACAAGGAGTGTCAGACGACCTTCCTGATGCTTACTTGTTTAATTTGGAAGTTGTACCGCAGTGGGCTAAGCCATTGGTACCAGTATTGACATACGGGCCTAACCATCCAGTGGTAAACACACGAAATAGAGAGGTTGTAAAAGCCCAAAAGTACCACATCATGGCAGGAAGTATGTACAAGCACACAGATCAAGGGATCTTGGCTTGTTGCGTAGAAGAGGATGAGTACGCTAAATGGTTGCAATTAGCACATGTAGGTGCGTTAGAGCAACACCATTCAAAGCAACGAACTTTACAGACCGTAAAGAGACTCGGAGTACATTGGCCAACTATGGAAGCTGATGTCCAAAAGTTGTGCAAGGAATGCCCAATCTGTTGCACTAAACCACCAGTGGAACACGCCACTCTTTATCAAGTATCCATTGTGCCAGATTGGAGCGAACCTCTAGTATCCTTCCTGAGGACAAACACATTCCCGCCAGACATGACTCTGGCTAGGAAAAGGAGTTTAGAACAAGAAGCCCTGGATTACTCACTCATTGGTGATAATCTATACAAGCGTGGTAAAGATGGTTACCTGAGGCTATGTGTCCATGAAAGTGAATATCTTAAGATCTTAGAAACTGCTCACCAAGGTGTAGCAGGAGGACACTTTGGACCGGATCGGGTGATCAAGGCAATACTATTTGCGGGCTTCTGGTGGCCTACCCTTCACATGGATGCACACACCTATGTGAAACAGTGTGATGTCTGTCAGAGGACTCAGTATCCTATACGCAAATATGAGATGCCACTGAAACCTATGATGGGTGGACGTGCATTCTCTAAGTGGGGAATAGACTTCGTAGGTCCTATTAATCCCCCAGCTAAGGGTTCTCATGCGGAATACATCATTGTGGCAACAGATTATCTCACCAAGTGGGTGGAGGTAAAGGCTACGACAAAGAACGATGCTCAAACAACTGCCAAATTCTTGTTTGAGAATGTATTCACGAGATATGGGCTACCTATAGAGCTTGTAAGTGATAGAGGCACTCATTTCTTGAACGAAGTGATTGAAAATCTACTCCAGGAATTCTTGGTGATACACAAGAAGTCTACCCCCTATCACCCTCAAGCTAATGGACAAGCTGAGAGCACTAATAAGATCTTATGCAATGTTCTGACAAAATTAGTGAACACTAAACGCTCTGATTGGGACAAACAGCTACACCATGCTGTTTGGGCATACCGAGTGGCCTACAAAATGGTACTCCAAGCCACCCCCTTTCAGATGGTATTTGGCCAAAACGCTGTGATACCCTTGGACTTCTTGATTCCTACATTGAGAGTAGCACAAGAGCACGAATGGACAGGTCATGAGCTCTCCTCGAGGATCTTTGACCTTGAACGATTAGGGGAAACACGACTGAGAGCCGCTGCAGGAATATATGCAGCCAAGAAGAGACAGAAGGCATATTTCGATGCCCATGTGAAGGATAAGGGCTTGAAAGCAGGAGATCTAGTTTTAGTCTATACACAGAAACAACACGCAAGGAAGCTAGAAAAGAGAGGCTACGGACCTATGATTATCAATAGGATCTCCACGAGTGGAGCAGTACAATTAGCCACGTTAGAAGGTGATGTTCTCCCAAACTATATTAGTGGTTGCAGAGTCAAGTTGTATCAGGAACCCCTCACGGAGGAAATGCTCAGCCGACTCAACACTGCTAAGAAACGCAAAGAAGAAGAAAAGCGAATTCGAGAAGAGGCTCAAGCAGAAGCGTTAGAACGCATCAGAAGGATGAAATTATGAAGGCAAGGTAGAGATCAGCCTAGAACAAATGACTATGCCGATCAAGGATATCATATGGCAATGTGTGAAGTCGCAGGAACAAGCTCACATAGGATAACTGATCGACGTCCTTTCGTAACCTTAGATATAGGACAAGGAAAGAATGCAAGGACCGTAAGAGCCTTGATTGACTCAGGTGCAGCCACTAGTGCTGTTAGAATGACTTACTGTCAAGAGTTGCAGTTAACTGTCAATCCTGTGGAAGCATATCTCATAGGATTGGGAGGAGTGGAAACCCCTTGCACGGGCGAGGTGGAACTTCCCCTCTACATTCATGATGAGACAATGACAGTTAAAGTACTAGTGTGTCAAGATGAGGACCTCACGGAACCCCTTATCTTGGGTCAAGACTGGATCTATGACCAAGCAGTCAACTTGAACCTAAGAAGTGGACTTCTTCAGGTATGGGTCAATCATAGTCGAATTACAGTAGAGTTAGATAATGGAGCACTCAAGGAACTAGGAAAGGCACAGACTCCTGGTCCCTCCAGGGGTGCACATGAAGTTGACCATGCTGTTCTTGTCCAAAACTATGTGTTGCAGAGGAATGATATTCTCAAAAAAGGAGTCAGGGATGCAACGGAACTCCCTTCTTTTCCAAAGGCCAGAAGGAGGCAGCAACCAAAGGAGGATCAAAAGCAAAAGAAGCAGAGTACTACCCATGCCGGAAATCAAAAGTACCTACGCAGCAAAATATCTCAGCAAGTGAAACAAGTGTGGGTGCGGAAAGGCGAACACCCGGTTGCACTCAAGCCAACCACACGGGCAAAGCCTCTTATTAGTAACCGACAACACGACACTAATAAGAAGTCTTTCGGAAATTCTTCTGCTAACGTGAAATCTATTTGGGTGCCCAAGAAGTCGATGAAGGCTAGCCCACAATCGAGACAAATTTGGGTGCCTAAGGCTTGCTTGCGGGCACAAATAGCTATGCCAAAGCCACAACCTATACAGCGTAACCCATTCACTCGCACAACCGGCATCCACTCGTTTTCAACACTCACGAACACACCAAGGCCCATGAGCACGAACAGAATCATTTGTAAATGGGTCCCTAAAAGGCCTCATGTTCAAGCTGATACACCTATAATGTTCTCTAGCGTCTCTACGAAACCAAGAGAAAAAAAACCATCCACTGCATTTGGCAGCTTAAGACCTGTAATAAACCCCCCGACCCCAAATTGTAAATTCACCCCCACTTACTAACTGCATTAGTCTCCTAGGAATACCCAAGCATTAACTACACACACTGTCTTCGTGCACTTACCAACCACTAACTCACCATTTACCTCATGTTAATGTTGTAACGGGGACAACAACGGATTTATTCTGTCCATTACGATGTTAACACGTGGTTCTATATTCTCACAGAACCAACCAGCAAACAGGGCCATGGCAGAAGCAGGTGCAAGTTCTCAAGCCGGAACTGGTGCCCAGATTGTGGACATAGAAACACTCCTCCTCGAGCCACATCTCACTGCAAGGCCGCAAGAACTTCAAGCCGTGCATGTGCTCCCCATTCAGGATCCTCCACAAGGGCACACTTCTCAAGTAGGTAAGCATGCGCATTGGTTCAGTGATGTTGCTGGACCACTGGGTGATGGAACCTATTTCTGGGAAGCAGAATTGGAATTTAATGGCAAATGGGGTCGATACCACTTTTTCACACGCGAGTTTGAAAGCTACCAAAACGCCGAAGTCATGAGATCAGTTTGGATCAAAGAGGGTGTGGATAGTTATTTCAGGGCCCACTTACCAAAGCCGGATTTCTTACGATGCTCATATCTGATCAGTACCATCACGCCAAGCAGGGCCAAGGGAGGCGACAGCACCTTTGTGTTGCCATCACTGCTGCCGGGTCATGAGCTTAAAAGATTCAAGTTGACCCTCAATCTGGTAAGAGAAGCATTGGGTATGTATGGCATGCACATCCCAACAGAAAAGGATACCATGGTTCCAGGTCGAATGAAACACAAAGATCTTAATAAGTTGAAGGATATGGTAGCGATGACACCTACCATTGCGCTTCACCTGCGGACCATCATGCAACATTTTGCTTTCCCCGCCCAGGAACGATTCACAATGCCCCCGAAGAAAATATGGTTCAGCTTGTATCTAGCAGAGACAGAAAGCCTTCCCATCAATGTGCCACACTGGATCATAGATCAGATCCACCTAGCCCATCAAAGGTGGAACAAGAAGCAGAAAAATGTGCTTCATGGATGTTGCGCACTAACAAAGATAATCTACCGATGTCTGGCTTATGACGTGCCTATTCAGAGGGCACTCATATGGCCCCGCGCCCAAGAATTCCAAAGAAGACTATCAGCAACAGGTCCCCCATCAAAGAAGATGAGGGGGGGAGTTCAATTACCCTGTGCTCAACCAAGGGGAGCCACCACTACACCAAAAATTACCCCTCCCCAGACACGACGCGTTAGGCCATTCACAATCCGGCTACCAAGACCAAGCACAGAGGGGCCTAATCTGGTGTTTCCACCCGTCCCTTCAGATCTGGAATTCCCACAAGGTTTTACTCTCAACGATCTCACGGATGAAGAAGTGGCTAGACTGATCTATGACTCTAATCTCGAGACGGAAGCTCAGGAACCACAACCCCAGACAACAATAGCAGCCCCCACCCGACCAGAGGAGGTAGAAGTCGACGCCGAGGAACAAGAGGCCGAACAAGAAGAAGAAACCTACGAGGAACAAGAATATGACGAGCTCTCCGAGCTAGCAAGTGCCCCTGCGTATTCGGCACAAATCAAGAGACTATATCGAACCATGCAACTGGTTCAAGAACAGCATAAGATGTCACTGGAATCGAGCAAGAAACTCATGAACCAGTTGCTAGCTGAGGAAGGTGTGGACGAGTTGTTCATTGAGTCCATAAACCTTCATGCCGACGCAGTAGGATTGGATGAGGCCATCCATGAGGCAATGGCCTACATTCACAGATTTGAGAAGAGGGTTCCCGTTCGTCCCAGGAGGTCCGGGAAACAAATTCATACCAATGTATCAGCACCAAGAGAGACAACGCAAGCAGAAGAATATCAGGAAGCACCACTGTCATCACCATCCCCACCTCGCACTACACACTTCACTCCACCACATGACACTAGCACTACCACGTCCACTACCACTACCATTGTCATGGGCATCCCACTCTCTCCGGGAATCCAATTCGGGGGAGTCACCATGCCCACTTTCACCACTCTGTTCACTGACATCACATCCACTCCACCCACAATCCCCATCTACACTGTCACTCAAACAATCGACACTATGGAAACGTCTCCTGCCACAGCACCGCTCCCTCCCCCCATGCCACCTTCATCTCCCATACCCCCTCCACCCACATCTCCACTTGCATCCACATCATTCACATCTCCCATTCCCGCCCCCATTCCCCCTCCATCTTCACCCCTCCCAGCATTATTTAATGTAAATAGCATATTTTTAGCATTAAATCAATGTGTATATCAGCTCCAGAATGAGTACAGAGCTCTGGACGGCCGGTATCAACAACTGACAACACACCATCAGAACTTACAAAGGCAATTTCACATTCTACAAACAGAAAACGCAGAAATGAATCAACGCTACACAACGCTTGAGCAGGCTCACCACACATTATTGGAGGCACCCCAACCATCGACAGATTCAGGCGTCAAACAACTAGAAGCTTTGCTCGAAGTATACCAGAACGATAACCTGCGAGTCAGACGCAACTTGGCGCTACTACGGAAACATATGGCCACAGCACTGGAGGAGAACAAAAGACTGCAAAAACAAAACGAAGAGAATCTAGAAGCAACAATGGAAGGCTCCCCTCACGAGATAGATCCAGAGCAGTTCAAAGCAGTTCCAACGGAGACGATGAAAACCATTTTGGAAAGCTATGCAGATCTCTTGGAAGCCCATGATGACTTGGAAAGAGAGCGTGACACACTTCAGAGCAGGCTGAAGGAACAGGAAGAACAACCGAAGAGTGTCCCATCAACCTCCACCTCAGACGAAGTAAAGGCCTTAACCGAGCAGGTAGCAGAATTAAAAAGATGTTACTGACATACGAAGGGCAGCCATCCCCTGTGGTAGAACCAGAGCAAGAAGAGCTAGTCCCTTATGAGGTAGATGATTCTTACGAGGAACCGTATGTTCCTATGCCAATGCCAGGCGGGCGACGAACCTCAGAGGGACTAGACACATTGGAAGTGGAAGCACCGGAGTGGCTTCAGACACTGGAAAGGACAGCGAACACTCACGAAGAACGGGTGGCAATTCAGATCCAATCACTAGCGAATTTAGAAGAGACTGTCATAAAGTCTGAATACTTCAGAAGCATGTCTCACCATAGATGGATCGGCACCAATAATGACCAGTATGTGCCATTCTGTATACTTTTGGCCGATTACAACGCGGAGATTCAACGACAATGTGGCAAACCTCCCACCTTTGCTACACAATTTGGTCCAGATGATCTGTCGGAAAGTGCTCAGCGTGGGTCCATCCATCAACCCACCTGGAGAATCAGGCTTTTGGAAACGTATCCAGAAATGGTTCGAACCTGGAATAATATGCCGTTGTTTATTAAGTACAACCCTTGTTACATTCCAGTTTTGCGACGACGCACATGGCCTGAATTCACTATAGCTGTCAGAGACATTAAAGCCTGTGCAAAATGGTTGAATTATGTTTATCTAGCACCTCCACCAGGACCTCCCACAGTCAATTACATGATTTCTACAATCCGTCACTGGAGTACTAGGCTATGCAATAATCCTGATGTGATGGCCCAGATGTGCACGAAAATATTTGAATTAATGCTGATCACTTTCAGGACGTTTAAAAACATTAAGGACCCTCACTTCTCAGGTGCAGGCTTTACGACAGGAAACCAAGACCTAGTGTATGATATGAGTACCACCCCGTCCATTGAAGTAATATATGCTTGGCACGCCAGAATCAAATACCTCCCAGCCTGCTTCAAACAGACCTTTGAGGAGATGTTCATCACAGGATTCTGGGAATATCACTCCGAAATCTTTATACCCAGACCTTCCCATCTCCTCCAATTATTTGCTGTGGAGAGAACTATCTACTCTGAACAATTGAGGGTGCCTCATCCAGATGTTCCCGGTCCTGTGAATTGGGATGAGCTGCTCACAGATCTAGCACGTGGCCTGCGACTCGAAGAACACCACCTAGCCTCGGATGTCGTCCAATACTATGTTCAAAAATCCTCTAGACAAGGGTCTGTCAGGGGCGACAGACGCAAGAGTGGGGGGGGTGTTGGCAGCAGTCAGGGAACAGAAGGAGCTACAAGACGAAGAGAGTCAGAGCGAAGGGACAGCACAAGCAGACACAGCAGTCAAAGAAGATCTGGCAAATAGGCCAATAATTTTCCTCATGAAGAAGCAAGTATGAGCATTCACGCAAATCTAGCACTTAGGCAACCTTTTAACTTTTCAAAAACCTTTACACCGATTAAAAGTGATTTTCATCACTTAACACCATTGTAAATACCATTTCATATTTTTGTAGCTCCATTTTGTGCAAGCCAAGGAGTCCTTGAGCTTGAGGAGCATTAGAAGTATCTACCTGCCAATTTTCGTAATTTTTGGATCTCGTTTGAGCCCTCAAATAAGCCCTGGAACCTAGTTTTTAACTAGGCCGGACACTAGGTCTGAACAGGGCCAAAGCTAGTCAAAAACTATAAAAGGAGCTAGAGAGCTCATTTTTGGGGTTGGATTGTAATTGAAACAAACTTGTAAGAGCATTTTGAAAGTAATCAAAAGAACTCCATTGATTCTCCCTCTTTGTCTTACTGTGTGTGCGCGTGTGTGTGTATGTGTGTGCATGCTAGTGTGCTTCTCACTCACACACTTGTGCCACCACTTGCTCGAGGTCTTCATACCATCCTCACGTCTTCCCGGATTGACATTAAAGGAGGTGCTACTCATCATTGAGCTACATAAGGATCTCATGGTATATGTAACAGGTGAAGAAGAGAAGCCAGTATTTGAAGATGGAAGCCGACCAAAGAAAGAAGAACTTGATGCTTTAAAGCATTGGCAGAAGAAGGATGCAAGTGCAAAAGCCTACATCTACAATACAATCTCTGATCATTTGCTACCACACATCAGAGGATCGGAATCATCTGAAGATATATGGAATGCATTGGAGTATCATTTCCAAAGCACTACTAAAGCAAGGAAAGCAAGTCTATGGTCAGAGTTTACAACATTCAAGAAGAAGCTAAGTCAAAGTGTTAGTGATTATGTCACTAAGATGAAGGATCTAGCAGATAGTCTTGGATCCATAGATGAAGATGTTGAAGATCAAAGGTTGATTGCTCAATTACTTATAGGTTTGAGAGGAGATGAAAGGTGGAAACCTTTTGTCTTATCCACAAAACTTTCATTAAATCATTATGTTCCAGATTTGAACCAGTTGCTTGGTTTGATGCTCACATTTGAGCAAGACTTGAAGGGAGATGGAGATAAAGGACAAAGTTCTACAATGTACATGGAGAACAAGAAGAAAGGAGATAAAGGTAAAGCAAAGGATGAAGAAGAGTCAACTTCTCAAGTTTATTATGCAAGAGTTAAAGGCACTAGCAGAGAAAGACCAAGAGGTTTTGGAAGAGGAAGAGGTAATCAAAATAACAACAAGAAGGCTTGTTGGATCTGTGGATTGAGTAATCATTTGGCTCATGACTATTGGCATAATCAACAAGGATCAAATCAAAATCAGAATAACAATAGCAAAGGCAGAGGTGGAAGATATCAAAGTAATTTTCAAAGAGGTAGACAAAGTCAAAGAGGAGGCTATGGTAGAGGTGGAGGAAGAACTTGGTGACAGAATCAATCCTACAACACCACCTACTAGAACTATGCAAATGACACACAAAATGAAAGTCATACATCATTGATGATGAACTCAATCAGCACATCAGATAAAGAAGATCTAAAGGTATTTTACATTGACTCTGGATGTTCTAATCATTTGTTAGGAAACATAGAATTGATGTCAGAATTGGAAAAAGGTATTTCTAGTCATACAGTTCAAACAGGTGATAATACAAGACATAGTGTACATTCAATTCGAAAAGTGAAATGCAAGAGTGGAGCAGATTTGCTAACCAATGTTTTGTATGTTCGTACAATACCTAAAAACTTGATTAGTGTGGGACAGATAGTTGAAAAAGGTTTTCAAGTCAAGTTTACAAATGAAGGAGTATTTGTTGAAGATCCAGAGAATGGATATAATCAGATTGTCTCTGGTAAGAAAGAAGGTAGACTCTTTGCTTTAAGAGTACAAGGGAACATTGGTCAAGCTTTGCTCACACATGGTGAAGGAGTGATTACAGAACTTGATCTCTGGCATAAGAGATTAGGTCACTTCAATGAAAGAGGAATTAAAGCTATGGTTGCAAATCAGTGTGTACTAGGATTAACAAATGTGCAAAGTCAACATATGTTTTATAAATGTGAAGCATGTCAAATGGGAAAAGCACATAGGTTACCATTTCAAAAGAACGGATTCAAACATGATGGATTGTTAGATCTCATTCATACAGATGTATGGGGACCAACAAAAGAAGGATCTATCAATGGCTCAAGGTATTATGTTCTTTTCATTGATGATGCCACAAGATGGATAACTTTATATGTTTTGAAGGAAAGATCAGAAGTGTTTGGAGCTTTCATGCATTTTCATGCATATGCAGAGAGAGTCACAGGTCAAAAGCTTAAGAGACTAAGGTCTGATGGAGGGGGAGAATGTTGGAGCAAGTCTATGACAAGCCTAAGTATTGGCTTGAGTCCCACAAAGTCATAGAAAAAGCCTTAAAATGAAGACTATGTAAAGTTCACTTGTGAACTACCTCTTGTAACTTTTGAAGAGTTTACTTAATGTAAAAGTAAGAGAATCTTAAGTGGTTGAGTCCACATGATCAAGAATGGAAAGAGGAGCCACGAATTCGTGATTTGTGGTAGGTAGAGAATCAAATCAATCATTGATTGATTGGAGAGTGATTGAGGGAAGTTAGCCTCCCAAACTCAACTATAAATAGATGGCAGTTTTAGTCATGGTTAGAGAGACCTATGTGAAGACCTCCAAGAGCTGAGCTTTATGCCATATCAAGGTGTGATTACAAGGCACACATATGTATCAATAAGTCATTGTATTGTACAAGAAATATACTTTCATTTTCATGATTATTTGAGTTCATCTTTCCATGTTCTTGTGAAGTGTACTACTCACTGCCATTACTCTCAGTTTTCTCAGTCAACTTGCAGAGATGTTTTCTCTGAGCTTGGTGCATCATTTTCAGTGATTTAACTTGGTAAAGTTAGCTCTATAAGTCTACTATATGCTCACATATTTTCATGTCATTTGGATGTTGCAATCTTCATTTATGTTCATTTGAAGTCAACAGGGTCTGTTCATCTTCACTTCTCTGTCAGGTACTCGACTTTTTCACTCATCTTGTCAAAGACATTTCTCAGTGGTTACTTATCCAAATTCAGTGATTTAAAGCTTGTTGAATTCCGCTTACTGTCTAGTATAACCATACAAATTTTCATAATCATTGAATTTCTACATTTTGAGTTATGGTGATTTTTCTGCTCACTGGTCTATTTCTGTAGCAGCCCGTGAAAATGGGGATGATGTCATCACTTGTTAAAACTCATTCTCAGTGTGTGGTTCATTATTTTTGATGAGATTACTCTTGAAAGTTAGCTCTTTAAGTTGCCTAGACGTCCCCAAGAGGAATTGAGCTAATTGCTGCTGTGCTCAGAGAATTATGTAAAACACTAGACAGGTGTATGAACCAAGAATAGCAAGTTTTCACCTCTGAGCTAACTCCAACTTATCTGTTTTGATCTATCTTTTTGAGAGTGATCTTCCAAGGTACATAGGGTGTCTAATACATCCATTGGCAAGCTAAAAAGGCCCACCATATACTCTTGGAGTTCATTTGGCTGGTGTAGATCAAGGATTTTGCAACACCTCTTCATCTTCAAGCACATACCTATCCATCTCTTCACAGTGGTATCAGAGCAAGGTTGGACAACATGGCAGATGGATTTCCTTCATCAATTGACAAATTGGACAGAGGTAACTACTCAGCTTGGTCATTAAGAATGGAAGCTTATCTCCAAGGTAGAAGTTTATATGGTTATGTGGCTGGAGATGAAGTTATGGCAAGTTTCAGGAACAAAAGTCAACCAACACAAGAAGAGCAAGCAAGATTGAGCACATGGTGCTCCAAGGATGCACTTGCAAGGTCTTATCTCCTCAACTCTATCTCAGATTTTTTGTTGCCTCACATTAGGAGTTGTAAGACATCTCAGGAAGTGTGGGATGCACTTGAAGCTTTCTTTTCTTCAAGTACCAAAGCTAGGAAGCATCAACTATGGCTGGATTTCACAACTCTCAAGAAGGCTCCCAAACAAAATGTGACTGATTTTGTCACAAAGCTCAAGGACATAGTGGATCAGTTGGGAAGCATTGGAGAGGTAATAGATGAAGAGCAAATTGTAAGGCAGGTCATCAATGGCTTGAAGGCAGATGATAAGTGGGAAGCATTCACCACAGCTATGGATTTGTACATGGACATGCATGTACCTGATTTCAACACACTCATTGGACAACTACTTACTCAAGAGGCAAAGCTTATCAAAAATGGAAAAAGCTCTAAAGGTAATCAATCTTCAGCTTTATATGCGGATAAAAGCAAGTCTAAAGATAACAAAGGAAAGGCAAAGAAAGTGGATGATGAAGCAGGTACATATCAAGCTAACTATGCAGGTAGAGGAAGACATGGCAGAGGTAGAGGAAGAGGAGGTAGACAAGGCAGGGGGAGATCCCAAGACTCCAACTCATGTTCTATTTGTGGATTAACTAATCATACAACTGAAAATTGCTTTAGGAATTCCACGAATCAAAGAGGCAGAGGTTACAATAGAGGAAGTTATGGCTACTCAAGAGGAAGGTTCAACAACTACCATGGAAACTACAACAACTACAATCATTCAAACTATCAAGGAGGCTACAAAGGAAGGAGAGACTACAATAACTACACAGAAGACTCAAACAAAGAGGATTCATTATTGATCATGAACATGGCTATGCCACAAGGTAAATCTGATGAGCATGTTTTCTACATAGATTCAGGTTGTTCAAATCATGTGGCAGGAAATGTGGCACTCCTATCAGATTTAGAAGATCCAAGGAATAAGCATGAGGTACAAACAGGAGATGATACAAAACATCCTGTGGAGAAAATAGGCAATGTCAAAGCACCTGATGGAAACATCAACCTACTCAGTAAGGTACTCTATGTCCCTACCATTACAAAGAATTTGATAAGTGTTGGGCAGATAGTAGAGAAAGGGTTGCAAGTCAGGTTCACAAAAGCAGGAGCATTTGTTGAAGATCCAAGTCAAGGATTCAGAAGAATTGCAAAAGGTGAAAAGACAGGTAGATTGTTCACATTTGAATTACAGGACACTAGAAACATTGCTCTCTTTAATTATGGTAGTCAGACACTCACAGAATTGGAAGTATGGCACAAAAGGTTAGCACATATTGGTGAAAGGTCATTAAAGCAAATCTGCAGGGACCAAAGTGTACTTGGACTTCCTAATTTGTCAAAACAACATATGATTTATAAGTGTAGTGCATGTCAATTTGGAAAGTCTCACAGGTTACCATTCATGAAGAAAGGTTATATGCATGGAGATCTCTTGGAGTTGGTTCATACAGATGTATGGGGACCTAGCAAGGAAGCTTCAATATCTGGATCAAGGTATTATGTTTCCTTTATTGATGATTGCAGCAGATGGACTATCCTATTCTTTATGAAACACAAAGATGAAGTTTTTTCATGTTTCAAAAGATATTTGGCTCTTGTGGAGAATCAAACAGGTAAATCACTAAAAAGGCTAAGGTCAGATGGAGGGGGAGAATACTTCTCCCATGATTTTGATTCTTTTCTTCAAGAAAGAGGAATCAAAAGAGAGGTAACTACAAGGTACACTCCTGAGCAAAATGGAGTGGCAGAAAGGAGGAATAGGACAATTGTTGAAGCTGCAAGGTCTATGTTAAATGAAAAGCATTTACCTAATTACTTATGGGCTGAGGCTGTATCTACAGCCACTTACTTGATTAACAGGTTGCCTTCAAAATCCCTTGATGGGATGACTCCATATGAGGCTTGGAATGGAAGAAGACCAAGCTTAGATCATTGTAAAATTTTTGGATGTATTGCTTTTGCTCATGTTCCTTCACAGGTTAGAGGCAAGTGGATCCAAAGGCAGAAAGGTGTGTATTTATTGGATATGACAACAATAAAAAGGGCTACATGTTATACAACCCTACCAACAAAGGATTCTTGGTAAGCAGAGATGTAGTTTTTGATGAGAACAATTCATGGTATGAAGATTCATGCAGGAAGATCAATTTACCATATGATCTTGAAGAAGATTTTCCAAAGCTTGGTAGAGAACAATCAAAGATTGAAGAACAAGACACCTCAGAGGATGATGAAGAATCTCACATGGAAAAGATCAAAGCATGGAAGTCTAAAGGTAAAGCAAAATTGCAGGAACTTGGACATGAGGCAGAATCATCACATCATGGCCTAAGAAGATCTATGAGGGAAAAGAAAAAACCAGAAAGGTATGGGTTTGACACCTCATTAGTAACTAAACATTCTATCTACATAGCACAGGACATAAACCAAGAGGAGCCATCATCATTTGAAGAGGCCAAAGCAAAAACAGAATGGAAGCATGCAATGAAGGAAGAGATTGAAGCACTTGAGGAAAACAACACTTGGGATTTGGTGCCCAAGACTTCATCCATGAAGGTAATAGGCTCAAGATGGTTCTATAAACTCAAGAAGAATTCTGATGGTTCCATTAACAGGTATAAGGCAAGGCTTGTAGCAAAAGGCTTTGCACAAACTCAGGGAATTGATTATGAGGAGACTTTCTCTCCTGTGGCAAAGATGCCTACTATTAGGGTTTTGCTTAGTATTGCCTCTTCCAAGAATTGGAAGATACTTCAACTAGATGTAAAGAATGCATTTTTGAATGGTTGGATAACAGAAGACGTATATATGGCACAACCACCTGGTTTTGAGAATCAAGTTTATCCTGATTATGTGTGTAAACTTAACAAAGCATTGTATGATCTCAAGCAAGCTCCAAGAGCTTGGAATTTCACGCTTGTTTCATTCTTGCAGGACAAAGGCTTTCAACCAAGCAAGGCAGATCCTTCACTCTTTATTAAAAAGAGTGATTCCGAGGTCATCTATCTATGTGTATATGTAGATGATATTATATTGACAGGAAATGATGCAGATGGTATGAAGAAGATCAAAGATCACATGAGAGAAGAGTTCAAGATAAGTGATTTGGGTTCACTTACCTACTTCCTAGGTTTGGAAGTTGTCTACAAAGATCATGGTTTGTTTCTCACTCAAAGAAAGTACATTAAGGACATGTTGGCAAAATTCAAGATGCAAGATTGTAAGATTGCAGGTACTCCAATGGAGGTCAATCACAAATTGAGCTCACATGAAGGTGAACTCATAGAGGACATCACATCATATCAAAGTCTAGTGGGCAGTCTCAACTATGCCACATTGACAAGAGTAGATATATGTTACAATGTGAGTGTGCTAAGCCAATTTATGCACACACCAAGGAAACCACATATGGATGCTGCCAAAAGGATTCTCAAGTATCTCAAAGGAACCATAAATGAAGGACTTTATTATCCTTATGTATCTGATTTAGGTTTGAAGCTATTTTTTGATGCAGATTGGGCTGGCTCCAAGGAAGATAGAAGGAGCACTTCAGGTTATCTTACCTTTGCAGGTTCAAAGCTTATTTCATGGTCATCCAAGAAGCAACCCACCGTTGCTCTCTCTTCTATTGAAGCTGAATATAGAGGTCTTGCCATAGCTACACAAGAAGCTATGTGGATGAAGACATTATTCAAAGATCTTGGATTGGAGTTTGGAACTCCAACTATTTTTGGTGACAATATGAGTTCTATTCATTTGGCTGCTAATCCTATTTTTCATGCAAGGACTAAACATATTGAAGTTCATTATCACTATGTACGAGAAAAGGTTCTAAGCAAAGAGATTCAAATATCATATGTGTCCACTCATCAACAATGTGCAGATATTCTAACCAAAGCATTGGATGGTACAAAGCTTTGCAAATTCAAGGCTATGATTGGTTTGCAGGTAATCTTGGAAGATTGAAGACCTCAAGCATACTTGGCTTGAGGGGGATCTGTTGGAGCAAGTCTATGACAAGCCTAAGTATTGGCTTGAGTCCCACAAAGTCATAGAAAAAGCCTTAAAATGAAGACTATGTAAAGTTCACTTGTGAACTACCTCTTGTAACTTTTGAAGAGTTTACTTAATGTAAAAGTAAGAGAATCTTAAGTGGTTGAGTCCACATGATCAAGAATGGAAAGAGGAGCCACGAATTCGTGATTTGTGGTAGGTAGAGAATCAAATCAATCATTGATTGATTGGAGAGTGATTGAGGGAAGTTAGCCTCCCAAACTCAACTATAAATAGATGGCAGTTTTAGTCATGGTTAGAGAGACCTATGTGAAGACCTCCAAGAGCTGAGCTTTATGCCTTATCAAGGTGTGATTACAAGGCACACATATGTATCAGTAAGTCATTGTATTGTACAAGCAATATACTTTCATTTTCATGATTATTTGAGTTCATCGTTCCATGTTCTTGTGAAGTGTACTACTCACTGCCATTACTCTTAGTTTTCTCAGTCAACTTGCAGAGATGTTTTCTCTAAGCTTGGTGCATCATTTTCAGTGATTTAACTTGGTAAAGTTAGCTCTATAAGTCTACTATATGCTCAAGAATTTTCATGTCATTTGGATGTTGCAATCTTCAGTTATGTTCATTTGAAGTCAACAGGGTCTGTTCATCTTCACTTCTCTGTCAGGTACCCGACTTTTTCACTCATCTTGTCAGAGCCATTTCTCAGTGGTTACTTATCCAAATTCAGTGATTTAAAACTTTTTGAATTCCGCTTACTGTTTAGTATAACCATACAAACTTTCATAATCATTGAATTTCTACATTTTGAGTTATGTTGATTTTTCTGCTCACTGGTCTATTTCTGTAGCAGCCCGTGAAAATGGGGATGATGTCATCACTTGTTAAAACTCATTCTCAGTGTGTGGTTCATTATTTTTGATGAGATTACTCTTGAAAGTTAGCTCTTTAAGTTTCCTAGACTTCCCCAAGAGGAATTGAGCTAATTGCTGCTGTGCTCAGAGAATTATGTAAAACACTAGACAGGTGTATGAACCAAGAATAGCAAGTTTTCACCTCTGAGCTAACTCCAACTTATCTGTTTTGATCTATCTTTTTGAGAGTGATCTTCCAAGGTACATAGGGTGTCTAATACATCCATTGGCAAGCTAAAAAGGCCCTCTATATACTCTTGGAGTTCATTTGGCTGGTGTAGATCAAGGATTTTGCAACACCTCTTCATCTTCAAGCACATACCTATCCATCTCTTCACAGAGAATACTTCTCCCAAGAGTTCAATGATTATCTTTGGAATGCAGGTATTAAGAGGGAAATAACTTGCAAGTATACACCACAAAAAAATGGTGTAGCAGAAAGAAGAAACAAGACTTTGGTTGAGTTTACTAGAGCTATGCTAAAGGAAAAGAATTGACCAAATTATCTTTGGGCTGAGGCTGTAAATACAGCTACATATCTTGTGAATAGATTACCATGTGCATCTCTCAATGGAATGACTCCATATCAAGCTTGGTGGGGTAAGAAACCAACACTAGATCATTGTAGAGTGTTTGGATCAATTGCATATGCTTATGTGCCATCACAACTTAGACATAAACTTGAACCAAAGGCAGAAAAATATGTGTTCATTGGTTATGATGAAAAGCAAATGGGTTATAGGTTGTGGAATCCTCTAACCAAACAATTTCTTGTTTCTAGAGATGTTACATTTGATGAACAGAATAGTTGGTATGCAGATCAAAGTCATACAGCTGAAGAATTTGAAGAAGAGGTAAGAAGATGTGAGAAAGGAAAATCAATTGTGCAGGTAAATAGAGATGAAGACTATATGCAAGCAAGTACATCCAGAAGTGGATTAACAAGAAGAAATGAAGAAGCTCCTATATTTGATGAAGAAGCGTATCCAGACACTTATGAAGAATGTGAACCAAGAAGGTCAAGCACGACAAGAAGACAACCAGAAAGGTATTCTTATGATACTTCTTACATAACTCAGAAGAACTATGCATATATGGTCAAAGATGATGAAGAACCTCAGAACTATGATGAAGCTAAAGGTAAGAAACAATGGGAAGAAGCAATGAAGGAAGAGTTTAATGCACTAGAGGAGAACAAGACATGGGAACTTGTTCCTAAACCAAATGGTAAGAAGGTAATTGAAAATAAATGGGTTTATAAAGTAAAGAAGCTTGCAGATGGAAGTATAGCCAGATACAAAGCTAGACTGGTGGTGAAAGGCTATGCCCAAACCTATGGCATAGATTATGATGAGACATTCAGTCCTGTAGCTAAGATGTCAACTATAAGGACAATCATTGCTATTGCAGCTCCAAAAGGATGGACCCTAAGTCAATTGGATATAAAGAATGCATTCTTGAATGGATACATATCAGATGAGGTATACATGGAACAACCTCAAGGGTTTATAGATTCCAGGTATCCAAATTTTGTTTGCAGGTTGAGAAGAGCACTTTATGGATTGAAGCAAGCTCCAAGAGCATGGAACTATAGACTGGTGAAGTATCTGAATGAACTTGGATATCAAAGTTCAAAAGCAGATCCAAGTCTACTCATCAAAAGAGTAGAGGAAGGTACAACCTACATTTGTATTTATGTAGATGACATTATAATCACAGGTACTTCAGATGAAGGAATCAAGGAGGTAAAGAGATTACTTGAAAAAGAATTCAAGATCAGATGGCAGGAGTAAAAGAAAAGAAGATGATATGAAGAAACAAGGAATGTCAATTAGTGATTGAGGGGGAGCTGTTGGAGAAACACTCACTAATTGGACATATATTTGAAGGTCAAAGCTTTAGAAGAAAATCACATGCCTATGTGAAGGGACAAATTCACAAGTGTATTATATTTGTAAAGTTAGTTTACTTTAGTTCTAGAAGTTTTTTAAAATCACGAGAATGAGAAAATCTATATAAGTTAGTTTGTATCAACTGGCGCGATGAGAGAAGAAGTGGAAGAGAGTGAGAGAATGTCAGTAGGAGTTCATTTTGTATGACTGAGTATAGTCGGGCTTCTCTGAGTGAGAAAGCACCTGTAAGCTTCTGAGTTTTCATAGCTATGACACTAGTTAAAGTTCTGTGTATAAGTCTTCTTCTTCCATCTCCAGTATTTTTCTTCTCTGTAATGATTTGAAGAATTGACATTTTTCAAGCAAGTCGATGCCTACCATCGAATATATGATGAAAGGTTGTGTTTTATGTAGGAAGTCAATGCCTGGCATCGAATCTTAGCTGATAAGTCCTTGTCTTCATATATGACTTTTATCTACTGCTAAATCTTCTTGAAAAGATGAAGTTTGTGGAGCAACTCGATGCCTTGTATCGAGTTTCAGCATAAAGTCGATGCCTGGCATCGACTTCTAACATAAAAGTTATCTTGTTCATATCTATGTTCAAGGGGGTAATTCTGGCACTGAAAAAGTGGCTCAAAAAGCTCAAAGTCGATGCATGGCATCGACTTTTGGTTGCAAGTCGATGCTAGGCATCAAATTCCATATTTAGACAGGCGTTTTTTACAAAAAGAGGGATAATTTCCATTTTTGGAAGTCATACAGGGTCATCTTGTGAAGGCTATATCTTGAGTTTTAGAGATCCGTTTCTTCCATACGATATCTTCAAGAAATAATATTTGTACTAAGAGAAATTAACAAAATTTTGAAGTCATACACACACATATGCATACATACATGCATACACATAGACACATACACACATACACACACATAGACACATACACACACATAAACATGTACACACTCATAGACACACACACATACACATAGACACACATACACACACACATATACACACATTCACATACACACATTGACACATACACACATAATGATGCATACACACACATACACATGCATACACACATACACACACATACACGCACACACATACACACACATAGAGAGACATACACACACATACACATACATGCATACATATGCATACATAATGCATATGCATATGCATACATAATGCATATGCATATGCATACATACATACTTACATGCATGCACACACATGCATACATAATGCACATGCATACATACACATACATCATGCATACACACACATATGCATACATAATGCATACACACACATACACACACATATGCATACATACATGCATACACATACACACATAGACACATACACACACATAGACACATACACACACATAAACACGTACACACTCATAGACACACACACACATACACACACATATACGCACACACACATACACACATAGACACATACACACATAATGATGCATACACACACATACACATGCATACACACATACACACACATACACGCACACACATACACACACGCATACACATACACACAAATATATGCATACACACACATAGAGAGACATACAAACACATACACATACATGCATACATATATATATTTACATGCATACACACACATATGCATACATAATTCACATGCATACATACAAATACATAATGCATACACACACATATGCATACATAATGCATACACACACATACACATATGCATACATAATGCACATGCATATGCATACATACATGCATACACATACACACATAGACACATACACACACATATGCATACATAATGCACATGCATACACATAGACACATACACACACATATACACACAGATTTACACATGCATACACACACATAGACACACACACACGTACACACATAGACACATACACACATAATGCATATGCATATGCATATGCATACATACATAATTACATGCATACACACACATACACACACATGCATACATATGCATACACACATACACATTTAGACAGACATACACACACATACACACACATGCATACATATGCATACATAATGCATATGCATATGCATACATACATTCTTACATGCATACACACACATACACACAGATACATATACACACATAGACACACACACACACACATAGAGAGAGACACACACACATACACACACACGTAAAGAGACATACACACACATACACACACATACACATACATGCATACATATGCATACATATGCATACATAATGCATATGCATATGCATACATACATACTTACATGCATACACAGACATACACACATATACACACACACATATGCATACATACATACTTACATGCATACACAGGCATACAAACATATATACACACATACACACACACATGCATACATATGCATACATAATGCACATGCATATGCATAGATATATGCTTACATGCATACACATACACACATAGACACATACACACACATAGAGACATACACACACATGGACACATACACACATATACACATACACACACATATACACACAGATTTACACACATATTTACACACACATATACACACAGATTTACACACACACATACACAGACACACTTACACATGCATACACAGAGACATACACACATAGACACACACACACTTACACAAATAGACATACACACATACAAACTTACACACACAGAGATACACACACACACATATATAAACAAACACATACACACGTAGACACATACAGACTTACACACACATACACATGCATATAGACATATATATACAGATACACACATATATACACACATAGACACACACATATACACACACATACACACATAGACACATACACACTTACACAGACACATACACACATCCACACACATTTACACACATACATACAAATGCATAGACATATATATACAGATACACATGTATATACACACAGACACGCACAGACACACACAAACACATACAGACACACACACACACATACACACACATGGACACATACACACATATATATGCATATACAGACACATAGCGACATACACACATATATATGCATACACACACATAGAGACACATACACACACACATACACATGCATGCATACATATGCATACATAATGGATATGCATATGCATACATACATACTTACATGCATACACACACACACACATGCATACATTTGCACACATAATGCACATGCATATGAATACATACATGTTTACATGCATACACACACTTACGTATACACCTACATACACATATACACACATACATATGTACACGTATATATATTGATTTCTAACCCATTTTGTTTTATATGTTAGGTATTATGGATCCTAGTAGAGAGAGAAAGGTGAAACGCACTCTCATAAAAAGTCTTATGAGAGCAAGAGTTCCGTCTGATACTCTAGGGATCATCATGCATGAGTACTCAGAGATGCTTGATGATGAGCTGGATTATACGATCCAGATGCTTACCCAACGATCAGAGGAGGGCTCTTTTGCGGATCCACATGCAGGAAGATAGCTATCTGCTCATATGTATGTTTTCTTTTCATAAAATGTTTTAATGATATTATAACACATTTTTATTTATTTTTATCTATCTATTTTCAGGACACCTATACCACCTCTAGATCATGATAGCATAGCAGAGTTGCCTATGAGGACATGCATAGGCACCTTAGGGCTAGAGTGTGATATAGAGCCAGAAGGGAACATTGTCTACATAGGGAATGGGTTGGAGTTCAAGAGAAGAATGCGGGCATTATGTGACTCTTACATGCGCCTTATCCACTTACCGTGGAGTAAGTATAAATTTTACATATAAATTGAAATAAATATCTAATGTTTTATTTACATGATTTTTTTTATTTTTGTAATGAGCATGATGAGAGGGATAAAAAATACATACTTAGTTCACTTGAGACAGATTTTGGGACAGGATGGTCGCATAAGTGGTGTCTAAAAGAGATGCGGACACTTATGGCTCATCGTCGTGATAATGCACAGTACGCATTGCTTTTATGTATATATACGTGGATATGAGTATGTGTGGTTATGTATGTATGTATGTATATGAGAGAGAGAGAGAGAGAAAAGAGTGAGACTAGAGGTACAAATACATGCATACACACATATATACATCATACATGCACATTTACACACATATACACATACATGCACATTTATACATGCACACACATACGTGCACATTTTTACACACGCATACACATGCATGTAGGTACACACATATAATGAATACACATAGACACATACACATACACATACTCACATACACATACACATGCATAATCATATGTACACACACATAGACTCATATAATCATAGTTACATGCATATATACATATACACATGCATACACACACACACAACACATGCATACGCACATATAGATACACATACATACACATGCATACGCACATATAGAAACACATACATACACACATGCATGCACACTGATATATCTATATGTGTATGCATATATACACATATGCATACTAACACATGTATACATATATCACACACATGCACACACATACATATACATGAAATACATATATATATATATGCATACTAACATATGTATACATATAATGCACATGAATATACACACATATGCATACATACATGATAAAAATTTGCTCCTCGAAGATAAAGCTATACATAAAATAATTAGGCATACCCCCGAGCTTCATGTTCTAACTTAAAAGAACATGATTTCATCTCTCTAGTAGGATTCATCTTTATTCAAGTTGAATACAGAATCTATTATCTGATACCCATTCAGAAGCTTCAAGTTATTGATCGATAACGAGAGTAGAATTTACTATCTAATATACTCATGTTTTCATTATTGCCATCATTTTGGTAAGACATCAATATAGTCTCATCTTCATTATCCTTCTTGATTTCATTTATTTCTTCTATAGTTAAATGTGTGTTCTCATGAGTCACATCATCTATTGATGGACTAATATAGATTTCTAGTAATTCCTCTTCCTCATCAGTAGAATCAGCATGTAGAGTATTATCCTCTTCATAAAAAAGATTAGCATCATTGTCACGTATAATGATTCTAATTTCTCTTTCAGATGTTGATGTATCAATATCTAATGTTGAATCATCAAGAGGACTTTCTTTGATCTCTCTAACAATAAACTGTTCAAACAATGACCTACCTCTAGGTTGAACATGAATGACTTGCCACCAAGGGTGAGCATCTAGGTTTTTATAAAAAAAATGCTTGTTCAAGGAAGAATATATGGTTCTTTAGTAGATCACATTACCTTGGAAGAATCAATTGCCCAAAACCTAGATAATTCCTTTCTTATTGTGGAATTACTACCTTTATACTCGGCTCAAAACCAGTCAACCTTCAAAATGACCTATCAAAATATATAAAAACAAAAACCCATTATTAGGTGCTTAAAAAAATAACTAACTCTATCATAAAAAATATAAACTTTTTTCCACCTGTTTGAATGTACGAAATGGAATTTTGTAGATACCAACAATAGTTCCTACATAACCAAGTTTGCCATCTATAAGGTTCGTGTCTTTTGAGCTAGCACGTGATAGTTGCTTGAAAGAAGCAACAATACTAGAATCCTTTGTTTTACGTAAAGAATCAATGGCTTTGATTCTAATATGCTGTCCAAAAGCCCACATATTAGTGAACATTCGAGCTTGCAAAAGAAATCAAATTAGTAAATAGAAACTAATATACATATATGAAAAAAATAAAATATTATTAAAATAAAATTACCTTTTGTTCACAACCTATCATTAACTCTCTCTGGTCATCTGAGATTTCTTCATTATTTGCATTGGCACGTTGCAAACGACTATATAGCCAATCTGTGAAAGAAGATATCTCTGTAATCTCTTTATTATCGAGATTACGTCTATATCTTTTGTTTATTTGCTTTTCACTTCGGAGATTTTGAAGTTCCTGTTCGTATTCGCTAAGGAATGCTTGCATGCATTCGCTATTATATGCTACAAAAGTAGAAACATCATTTTTTTCTTGAAATGTAAATAAAAATGGAACTCCCTTACCTGATACCTCATGTGTTATTTTTCAAGAAGACTCGTTGGTCCATGCACGTGGAGCTTCTTCATGAACTCTTTCAAGGTACTCACTAACGTAATACATGCAGTCTTCAAGCATTCAACCCTTTGCCATGGATCCTTCTAGTTTCGCTCTTTGTCGCACATAACCTTTTAATATTCCCATAAATCGCTCGACCCAAAACATCCATCGAGTGTTGACAACACCTGCACTCTCTATTTCATCTACAAGATGGACTAATAAATGAACCTAAATATCGAAAAATTAAGTAGGAATTTCTTTCTCCATCAAACATAGTAGCTCTTTGCATTCACGTTTTTTTTGTGAGATCGAGTTTTTTTCAATCTCTTTTGATGTAATCCACCTATACATATCATTAAAAAAATTATAAAGAAGTAAATTCAAAAATAAAAGATATCCAATATTCATACATATTAAATATACATATGTGTGTATACATTCATGTATATTATGTGTATATTTATATATGCATATATATATATATATATATATATATATATATATATATATATATATATATATATATATATATATATATATATATATATATATATATATATATATATAGAAAATTGAAAATTATACCTTAATAGTGTCGAAATAGATACGTTACTCCATCCAAAACTATTTTGAAGATTGAGAATAAGTAAGCTCACACTTAGTCGTGTCAAAGGACTTCCTTCATATACATGCTTTAGACATTCCTCTCGAAGATATTTCTCATTTTTAGAAATATCAATGCTCTCACTAACATTTTGATACCAATCCTCAATAAACTCTGCCATGCCATCATCTTCATCATTCACACAAATCTTGTACTTTATCTTCTTTTGAATATAGATCTTTCAACCTTGCATATTCCACATGATCACTTTTGCATAGCATCATCATAGAAGCTTCTGATAAATGAGGTCTTACTGGCAATTGTGAATGGTGTGGAGGAATATCATCAGCATCATATGTTGGAATCTACACATATAAATAAAATTCATTAGTATTCCATAAATGAATAAAAAGTAAAATTTAAACATAAAATTAAATATATAAGTTATTAATATGGATAGGAAATTTTTATTCTCTCTAGCTAAAAGGTGCTCTTGGAGGTCTATGCCATCCATAATTCACTAATAGTTCATCACCAGCATGTAATGTAGTAATAGCATTGCCAACTATGTATCTTGATACATCTCTACTCATGTATGGTGATTCATGACTATTTTCACGCTCCTCAAATGTGCAATTAGTCCTTGAACTATTATGTAATCCTCGACTACTATTTATTAAACCTTCTATATTTACATGCATGTAAGGTCTTCCATCAATATATAATCTTTCATTTTCTGCATGTAAAATCCTTCTACTAGTAAGGGATGCTTCATTCAAGCATATTCCATAAGTACTCATGCTTTGAACATAACGTGAAAGTCGATGCCAATCTCCCCATCCATATATAGGACCACAAATGACATAAGAGTGAATTCAGAGTTCGGAGGCACATACAAATCCTCTACAATAAAGAGACCACAACCAGCATTAGTAATAGTGGATGGAGCAATCATATAGTGATTACCCAAAAGTTGAAAACCTCTCCATCTAAAGGAAGTGGTCCTCTATTCCATCCTCCATATCTTCTTCTATCATATGTTTGTATTAGAGAACGATCAAGAGCTGGCAATGGATAGTCTCCAGTCGTTTCAGTCTCTAAACCAGGAGGTAGAGGATTTCTAGAAACCTTTGCTTGTAATTGATGAACAACAAGTCCATGACGTGTATGAGGTATATTAACATTATGAGAAAAATTTTATCATCATCATTATCATCGAGCAAGTATTTCTATATATCAACAGTAATTTGATTTTGTATATGGTTTTTAAATAAAATAATGACATTAAT